>PVIA01010498.1:0-51317 GCA_004024845.1 Tonatia bakeri
GCCACTTGATTGTTTTCCTCCTTTGGGGTTTCTGAGCTCCTACTACTTTCAACACTCTGAAGATAAGATACCCACCTGTGCATTACTACAGTAGCTTTAGTGTTTCATTTTCCAGGGTTTACTCTTTAATCCACCTGGGATTTACTTTCTTTTAAAGATTTCTTATTTATTTATTCTCAGAGAGAGGGAGAGGGAGGGACAAAGAGGAGAGAAATATCAATGTGTGGTTTCCTCTTGAGTGCTCCCCTACTAGGGGACCTGCCCTACAACTCAGGTATGTGCCCTGACTGGCATTTAACCAGTGACATGTTGCTTCACAGGCTGGTGCTCAGTCTACTGAGCCACACCAGCCAGGGCCACCTGGGTTTTATTGTGTTGCAAGGAATGAGGTAGGAATCCACCTTTGTGTGCACGTGCATGCAAGGCATTTAATTGTCTAAAGTACTGTTTATTGCAGTTAGGAAAATTGGAAAAGTCACCCGCAAAAGAATGAAACTAGGCTGCTATATAATAGCATACACACAAATGAACATGAAATGCAGTAAAGGTTTATATGTGAAACCTTAAACTATAAAATACAGAGGGGAATACATAGCTGTGAAACTTGTGGACCTTGGTCTCAGAGAGTTTTGTGAACTTGACCCTAAAGGCCAGGGAAGAATAAAGCAAAAATAAAATGAATAGGACTATATCTAACTAAAAATCTTCTGCACAGCAAAAGAAACCATCAAGCAGACAAAAAGGCAACCAACCCGAATGGGAGAAGATATTTTGTAACAATACCTCTAAAAAGGGGCTAATATCTAAAATATATGGAGAACTCATAAAATTCAACAACAAAAAACAACCAATCCAATAGAAAAAAAGGGGCATAGAACCCGAACACTCTTCCCCAAAAGACATCAAATGGCCAACAGATATATGAAAAGATGTTCAACTTCACCAGCTATAAGAGAAATGCAAATTGAACCCACAATGAGACACCACCTCACACCTTTAGAATGGCCACTGTCAGTAAGTCAAGAAATGTTAAGTGTTGCAGAGGATGTGGGGAAGAGAGAACCCTCACTCACTGCTGGTAGGAGTGTAAACTGGTACAACCACTGTGGAAAACAATAGAGCGGTTCCTCAGAAACTTAATAGAGCTTCTATAGGGCCCAACAATCCCTCTTCTGGGTATCTACCTGAACAGTTTGAAACCATTTATTTGCAAAGATTTATGTACCATCATGGGCACTGCAGCATTTTTCACAATAGTCATGGAAACCACCTAAGTGTCCTTCAATGGATGATTGGATAAAGATATGGTACTTTTACACAATGGAATACTACTCAGCCCTATGAAAGAATGAAATGCTGCCATTTGTGGTGATATGGGTGGATCTTGAGAATATCATGCTAAGCATAATAAGATGGGAAAGGCAAAAAACATATGATTTCACTTATATTTGGAGTATGAAACAGAAAGCAACAAGTGAATAAACATACTCTTAGATGCAGACAACAGTATGGTGCCTGCTGGAGGGGAAGGGTGGTAGGAAGAGGACAAAGAGGGTAAAGGGGGTCAAATGTGTGGTGGCGGAAGGAAACGAGGCTTTGGGTGAGCACACACTGTAATATACAGGTGGCATAGTCTAGAATTGTACATATGAATCATATATTGGTAATCAATGTCACCCCAATAAATTTAATTTTTTTAATAAAATGATTTCATTCATATGTGGGGTATAAAACTGAAAGCAACAAATGAGCAGACAAGAAAAACAAACAGTAACTCATAGACAGAGACAACAATATGGTGGTTAGCAGAGGGAAGGGGTTGGGGGGACATGGTAAAGGGTGAGGGAGGCAAATATATGGTGACAGAAGATGATTTGATTTTGGGTGGTGGGCACATGATGCAATATACAGATCATTTGTCATAGAAATATACACCTGAAACCTATATAATCTTTTTGACCAATATGACCTCAATAAATTTAATTAAAAAAAAGAATTTTAAATGTCATTTATTGAATGTTACCTCTCTTATTTTCTCCTTTATCATATATAAGGGATCTGTGACAATATGAACAAATGAGTTTCTGGTGACAAGCCCAAGAGTCAGAAATGTTTCCCCCTACCCTGATTGGTGTGGCTCAGGGCATTGAGCACTGGCCTGAGAACTTAAAGGTCACCACTCTGATTCCTGGTCAGGGAACATGCCTAGGTTATGGACCAGGTCCTGGGTAGGGGATGTACAAGTGGTAACCAATCAATGTTTCTTTTGCACAAGGATGTTTCTCTCCCTTTCTCCCTCCCTTATCCTCTCTTAAAAAAAATGTTTCCCCCTTTGTAATACACTGTGAATCCTGGCTGATGTGGCTCAGTTGGTTGTAGCGCCGTCCTATAATCAAAAGCTTGCGGGTTCAATCCCCATTCCTGTCATGTGTAGGAGGCAACCTATTGATGCTTCTCTCTTGCATCAATGTTTCTCTCTCTCCCTTCTTCTCTCTCTAAAAATAATGAAAAATGTCCTTGGGTGAGGGGGCAAAAAAAGGTATACAGGCCTGGTCTGGTCATCTTGGGAAAGCTGTCTTCTTCAGCTCTTATCTGCGTCAATTCCTGGAGATCTTTATTTTCAGGTCTGCATGTCCGGTCAGGGTTTGGTGCTTTCTTTCTCACTTTTTAAAATTCTCACCCTAGGACATTTTTTCGTTGCTTTTAGAGAGAAAGGAAAAGAGAAAGGGAGAGAGAGAAGCATAGATCAACTGAGTCCCACACATACCCGGACAGGGATGTGGGGGCAGTCAAACAATCTAGGTATGTGCCCTGACCAAGAATCAAACCCGCAATCTTTTGGTTACAGGACAATGCTCTAACCTGGCTACACCAGCCGGGGCTGGTGTTTTCTTTAGATGTGACATGTGAATCTGTCTGTTCTATGGAAGTTAGCAGCACAAGGGTTGATTAACAAGACCTGACAGGGGCTTTTCCAGTGAGGTTGAAGAGTTTTTCTGGAGGTGTTTTCTCCAGTAAAAAGAGTTCCCAGGTTGCAAACCATGGTGTTTGAGGTCTTTCTGTGCAAAAAGATTGTTGTACTAAAGTATGATTATTTCCAACAGAAGCTTTTACAATACTGAGGTATATCTTTTTATCAGCTGTGGATCAAAAGAGGCAGGAGCTAGGAATATTGGGCATTCTGTGACTATCTCAAGGCTGAGAGTTTATAAGTTTGAAAGGTGGTGGTTGTTCTGAGATTTAGGACCAATGACGATGCTTTTGGCCAAGGAATCTGGAGGGTCTCTGCAACGTTTACCAATTGGCTCTTTTTCAAAAACTGAAAGAGAGAAAGGAAGGGGGGGTGGGGAGAGATAGAGAGATCGATTTGTTATTCCACTTAATTATGCATTCGTTTATTGATTCTTGTATGTGCCCTGACCAGAGATTGAACCCACAACCTTGACGTATCAGGACAACACTCTAACCAACCGAGCTGCCCAGCTAGGGCCAGCAATTGGGTCCTAATGGTAGTGTTAGTCTACTGAACTATTCCAAGGATTGAGGACAGGAGGCGCGATGAATGTGCTATACAACTAGATAAGTGGCATAGACCTACTGACGTGCTTGACCATGGAAGCGGGTTCCCTGGTCACTATGAAGTTCGAGGTGGGGTTGCCATGTTGGGATAATATTTTCTAACAGAATGTTGAGCCAAAGGAGAGGCAGTACTCTGTAAGGGAGAACTTTAGTCCGCTGAGGAAACATACAAACGATGACTGATACACATTTACATCCATGAGACAAAGGAAGCTGAATAAAATCCATTTGCCCAACCCCTAGTGATCCTTTGGGCAATTTAAATTGTCCTAGAGCAATACAGATAGATTTCCCAGGACTATATTTTGGGCAGGTGGGGCAAGCAAAGTAGGCACTTCTTGTAGTCTCACTGATATTTACCCACCAATATAAGTTCATGAACATTATCATTTTATCCATAGACCAATAGTTTAATGCCAGTATGGTAGTTAGTAATGAACATTTTAGGACTTCTGCTAGTACTGGGTTTTTATCTGGCCCAAACCAGAGTTCTCTCTTTTTATCTAAATAGCAGTTATTAGATTTCCAATATTGTTTTACCTTCCCTGGGATCAATTGTTGGGTTTCTCTAGTCAATTTTTGTAAACTATCATTTGGGGAAACATCCTTTTTGACCATGACAGAGGTCTGGCTATTGGTTCCTTTGACAGCAGAGTTCTTGGCAGAAATATATCAGCAAGGTGGTTTCCTTTAGCCCTGAGAGTGGTTAGGAATGCCCAGGGTTCTCAATAATAGCCAAAGGGGCCACTAAAAATATGGCATCTAATAAATTTTGGACATAACTATTTTAATGTTAACCTCATTAGAGGTAAGAAACACTGCTGTTTACATTCCATTCCAAAGTCAAGGGCTACTCCAAATGCATAGCAACTGTCAGTATAAATATTTGCAGTTTTATCTTTAGCTAGAGCACAAGTCCAAATAAGACTACTATTCAGCTTATCAGGCAGAGGTAAAAATGCTTCCTAAATAACTTCAAAAGAAGTTTCTATAGCATACCTGGCATGGTATTTACTATTCCCATGTTTTATATAAGAGCTATCAGTAAACCATGAAAAACCTATCTGCATTGGTTAGTTTCCTGTAAGATATGGGAAGCCAAAAGGTGATCTGTCAGCATTAAGTAGTTGTCAGGGGTTTTGTTAATTGAGGAAGGGAGGTTACTACAGTAGGAATGAGGTATATGAGGAGCAGTTAAAAGAATTTCATAGGTGAAAGTGGCCAAAAGGTGCTGCATGTGATGAGAATTCAGGAGGGCTTATACTGCATGGGATACAAGATGGTTAGAGGGGATCACATAACTTCTTTGGTGGCCTTAACCAAAAGGGCATTAGCAAGAATGGCTCTGAGATGGCGAAGAGGATATCTTCATGCTACAGGATCTCTAGCTGCTGGCTGTAATACCCTGTGTGTTGATGATGGTCTGCCCATGTTTTGGGGTGAGTACTCTGAAGGCATTCCTTTCCTTCTCGTAAATAGGTAAAAGGGGAGTTGACAATGAAGAAATCCAAGGGCAGGGGATTTATTAAGTTTTCTTAAGGATTAAAGGTTGTCATCTTGATCTTTCCAAATAATGGGGTCAGGGTTGTTGTTTTTTAGTGAAGCATGTAGGATTTAGGCAATGAAGAGAGAAGTTTGGAATCCAATTTCAACAATAACCAGGTAGACCGAGAAAACCTCTTAATTGTCACTTAGTTTTAGCTCAGGGTAAATTCATGATGCCATGAAACACATCTGGATTTAAATGTAACCATTACTCAGAGATCATATATTTTAAACATCAACCTTGAGTTCGATGCAATATTAACAATGCAGAATAAACGTACTTAAAATTTTGAGTTGTGTCTGTAGTGGTTCCATTGTGAATAGCATAAAAACTTGAGGAAATGCTTTCCCCATATTCCAACACTATTATTTGACTTAGAAGTTATTTCTATCAGTGATGAATGTGTGTCTGCATTGTTTTGTTTTTGCCTTAAACATTAACATGAATGAGAATAACAAACAACATTCATGTCAGGAACATACACGTTCATCACTTGCAAGCACAGATTGACTTCAGCTACAAGAGCCACCAGTGAATCATAATCTTTTGCTGTTGGAGTCTTGCCTCGATGTTGACTGCTGACAGATCAGGATGGTGGTTGTGGAAGGTTTAGGTGGCTATGGCAATTTCTTAAAATGATACAACAGTGAATTTTGTTGCATCAATCAACTCTTCTATTTACAAATGACTTCTCTATAGCATGCAATTCTGTTTGATAACATTTTACACACAGCAGAATTCATTCAAAAGTGGAGTCAGTCCTCTCAAACCCTGCCGCTGCTTTGTCAACTAAGTTCACTTAATATTCTAAATTTTTTTTATGTCATTTCAATAATCTTCACAACATATTCACCAGGAGTATATCCATTTCAAGAAACCACTTTCTTTGCTCATACATAAGAAGGAACTCCTCATTTGTTAAAGTTTTATGAAATGCAGCAACTCAGTCACATCTTCAGGTTGCACACATAATTCTAGTTCTCTTGCTATTTCCACCACATTTGCAGTTACTTCATCTACTGAAGTCTTGCACCCCCTCAGAGTCATTTATGAGGGTTGAGATAAACTTTTCCCAAACTCCTATTAACACTGATATTGATATTTAGACCTCTTTCCACGAATCACAAATGTTCTTTTCTTAAAACATTCACAACGTTTGTTTAAAGATTTTATTTATTTATTTACTTATTCATTTATTTATGAGAGAGGGGAAGGGAGGGCAAAAGAGAGGGAGAGAAACAATGTATGGTTGCCTCTCACGCACCCCCAATCAGGGACCTGGCCTGCAACCCAGGCATGTGCCCTCACTGGGAACTGAACCTCAGACCCTGTGGTTCACAGGCCAGTACTCAATCCACTGAGCCACACCAGCGAGGGCACACATGTTCTTAATGGCATCTATAATCCTTTTCATTTCCTTTTCCAATATCCATCAGAAGAATCACTATCTGTGGTAGCTATAGCCTTATGAAATGTAGTTCATAAATAATAAGACTTGGAAGTCAAAATTACTCTTTGATCCATTGGAGGCAGAATAAATGTTGTGTTAGCAGGGATTAAGATAATTTTTATGTACATCGCTATCAGAATTCTTGAGTGATGAGGTATACTATCAATTAGAAGTAATATTTTAATAGGACTCCTTTTTTTCTGAGCAGCAGTTCTCAACAGTGGGCTTAAAATGTTCAGTAAACCATGTTGTAAACAGACATGCTGTCACCCACGCTTTGTTTTTCCATTTAGAGATCATAAACAGTAGAATTAGCATAATTCTTAAGGGCCCTAAGACTTTCAGAATAAATGAGCACAGGCTTAAACTTTAAATCACCAGTTGCATTAGCCCCCAACTAGAGAGTCAGCCTGTCCTTTGAAGTTTTGAAGCCACACATGACTCTTCTAGCTATGAAAGTACCAGATGGAATCTTCCAATATAAGGAAGCCTGTTTCATCAAATTAACAATGTTCTTTAGTGTAGCCATCCTCATTCATTTTTATTAGCTACTACATCTTCTTGATAATTTGTTGCAACTTCCAAATCAGCCCTTACTGCTTCACTTTGCACTTTATGTTAGTGATGGATTCTTTCTTTAAACCTCATGAACCAACCTGTTAGCTTCAAACTTTTCTTCTGCAGTTCCCTAACAACTCTCAGCCTTCCTTCACAGAACTGAAGAGTTAGGGCTTTGCTACAGATTAGACTTTCACTTAAGGGAATGTTGTGGCTGACCGGATCTTCTATCCAGACCTCTAAAACTTTCTCCCTATCAGCAGTAAGGCTGTTTTTCTTTTCTTTTTCTTATTTTTGTTCGCTGCAGTAGCACTTTTAATTTCCCTCAAATACTTTTTCTTCATATTCACAACTTTGCTAACTTTGGTGCAGTAGGCCTAGCTTTCAGCCTATCTTGAGTTTTGACCTGTCTATCCCACTAAGCTTAATCATTTCTAGTTTTGACTTAAAGTCAGAGATGTATTACTCTCCCGTTCACTTGAATACTTAGAGGCCATTGTGGGGTTAATTGGCCCAATTTCAATATTGTTGTGTCTCAGGGAATGGGGATGCCTAAGGAAGAGAGTGAAAGGGGAATGGCCAGTTAGTGGAGCACTCAGAACACACCCACATTTATCAATTAAATTTGCCATCTTATGTGGAAATGGTTTGCGGTACCTCCAAAACAATTACAACATAAACACCAAACATCGCTGATCACAGATTATCATAACAAATATAATAATGAATACATTGGAAATATTTTGAGACATGAAGTGAGCAAATGCTGTTGGTAAAATGATGCTGATAGACTTGCTTGATGCAGGGTTGTTACAAACCTTCATTTTGTAAAAAACACAGTATCTCTTAAGTGCAGTAAAGTGAAGCACAATAAAATGAACTGTTTGTACCTTAGCATCATCTGTACCACCCATCCCAAGAGGGCTCTGAGCTTCTCCAAAGGCTTTTCCACTTTCCAAGGGAAGCCTAGATGGTTCTGGAAAACTGGGTTTCCGGCCACTGACCCCCATAAGACTTTTCTACCAACAGTCTTTCCAACCTCTGTTTCTGGGGATTCACTCCATTTGTCCAGTTGCTTAGGTGAAAAATAAGGGAATTATCCTTGATTCTTCTCTTCCACTACTGGCATATACCTAATCCCTCAGCAAATTCTGTCATTCCATTCAAACTATCTAAAATCTAACATTTCATCACTTTTACTGTTGCCACCCGGTTTGAGCTATTTTCTTTTGCTTCTCTGGGTGCGGTAATTTTCTGCTTCATCTCCTTGATTCTAACCTTAACCCTCCTATAGTCTATTCTTAACAGAGAAGTTACGGTAATTCTTCCTTTCAAAATTTAAGTCACATCATGTGTATCCCCTACTCAATTCCTTTCACTAGCTTCATTCTCACTCAAAACATAAGACAAAGATCCTTACAACGGCCAACAAAGTCCCACATTATAATCTGTAAATCTCCTATTACCTCTCTACCTTCTCTGCTATGGTTTCTTGTTCACTCTGTGCCATGTACATTGGCCTCTTGGCTATGCCCTCAAGATTCCAGGTTTCCTGCTGAATTAGGGCTTTTTCAGCCTGTTCTCCCTTCCTTGCTCTCTCAAATATAGCTCACAGACTGTCCCATCATCTTCCAAGTCTGCTTGGATCTCATGTTCTTACCCTACTTACTCATGAAGTTGAACCCTCACAAACAAGTGCACAACCAATTCCCTTCATACTGCTTTTTATTTTTTTCTACAGTATTCAGTACCTTATAAAATACAGTATAATTTACAAATTTTTAAAAAATCGTTTTAATTTAATTTTTAAAGATTTTCTTTATTTCTTTCTTTATTTCTTTATTTATGGAGGGGAAGGGAAGGAGGGAGAGGGAGAGAAATAAAAATGTGGTTGCCTCTCATGCACTCCCTACTGGGGACCTGGTCCGCAACCCAGGCATGTGCCCCGACAGGGAATCGAACTGATGACACTTCAGTTCGCAGCCCACGCTCAATTCACTTAGCTATGTAAGCCAGGGCTTATTTTATTTTTTAAATTCCTTGTCTTACCTATCTTTGGTTGGTGGTATCCTAACTGTTGTTACATAAGAAACTGTCCCCAAACTTAGTGACTTAACAATATTCATTTACTTTGCACACACATGTCTAATTTGGGCAGTCACAAGGGCCAATTTTCAGGCCCACCTACACTGTTTGCAGTGTGGGTTTTCCTTATGAATGGCATGTCTTGACCCATGCTTCAGATATTCCTAATTTCTCTCAAACAAGCAGCATCTGGCTTCAGCTAATGCCATACACCTTACTAAATTGCCCCAGGCCCAACACTAGCAGAACCTTGTCTTGGTTCACAGCTTGGCCTTGCCTGAGCACCTCCAAGCCCAACACAAGTAGCAGCCACCTGCGGATTTCTTTGTAGCTTATGCTGTATAACCCCAGAAAGAACACAGGCAGGGTTTGATTTTGGTTTTACCGAGAGCAATCAAGGATCAACTACAAGAGTAGGTTGTACAAAGCCCACATGGTGGGCGCACCTCGAGTACACAGCTTAGGCGATAGCGCAGGCTGTGCCACTAGACCTGACAGAACAACTACTACATTAGGCCGCTCTACCAACCTGGGAGACGTAGCACCTCTAATAATACATAGAAACAAACACACGGAGACTGCCAAAATGAGACAAATAAACAGGGCCCAAATGAAGGAATAGAACAAACCTCCAGAAAAAAAGAACTAAACAAAATGGAGATGAGCAAGCTACCAGATGCAGAGTTCAAAATACTGGTTATAAGGATGTTCAGTGAACTTAGTGAGAAAAGGGGCATGTAATCCATAAAGAATGAGATAGAAATGAAGGATACACTAATTAAGAATAATTTATAGAGAATCAAGAATACAATCAATGAAGCTGAGAATCAAAACAGTGATCTGAAATATAAGGAAGCAAAAAACACCCAATCACAACAGCAATAAGAAAAAGAATCCATAAAAAAAAGAGGATAGTGCAAGGATCCTCTGGGATACTTCAAGAGTGTCAACATTCACATCATGGAGATGCAGGAAGGAGAAGAGGAAGCAAGATGTTGGAAACCTATTTGAAAAAATAGTAACAAGCCCTGGATGGTGTAGCTCAGTGGATTGAGCGTGGGCTGCGAACCAGGCATCGCAGGTTCGATTCCCAGTCAGGGCACATGCCTAGGTTGCAGGCCATGTCCCCAGCAACCGCACACTGATGTTTCTCTCTCTCTTTCTCTCTCTCCCTCACTTCCCTCTCTAAAAATAAATAAATAAAATCTTTAAAAAAAGAAAAAATAGTAACAGAAAATTTCCCTAACTTGGTGCAGGAAATAGACATACAAGTCCTGGAAGCACAGAGAGTCCCAAACAAGGGGTCCCAAACCATGATGAATGCAAACATGTACACCCTAAGACACATCATAATTAAAATGCCAAAGGATAATGATAAAGAGAGAACCTTAAAAGTGCCAAGAGAAAAGTTAGTTACCTACAGGGTAGTTTCCCATAAGACTTCCAGCTGATTTTTCAAAAGAAACTTTGCAGGCTAGAAGGGACTGGCAAGAAATCTTCAAAGTGATGAAAAGGCAAGGATCTACAACCAAGATGACTCTACGCAGGAAAGCTATCATTTAGAATTAAAGGACAGATAAAGACCTGTGCAGATAAGGAAAAACTAAAGGAGTACATCACCACCAAACCAGCATTATATGAAATGTTAAAGAGCCTTCTTTAAGAAGATAAAAAAATATTAACAATAAAATGGCATCAAATACATGTGTATCTATCAACAATTGAATCTAAAAACAAAAACAAAAAGGCAGAATACAAACCGAATAAAAAATACAGGTAACATTTTCATGGTTGCCAGATGGGTGGCGGGGGGTGGAGATTGAGAGTATGGGTAAAAAAGACAAAGGGATTAAGAAGTACAGGTTGGTAGTTACAGAATACTCATGGGGATATAAAGAATAGCACAGGGAATGGAGTAGCCAAAGAACACATATTCATGGACAATAGTGGGGATTGCCCAAGGGAGCTGGGTGTAGGGGGGGGCAAAGAGGGAAAAATTGGGACAACTGTAATAGCATAATCAATAAAATATAATTTAAAAATAAAATAAAAAGGTGAATAGATGCTTGAAAAATTGTTTTGAAAATAAATAAATGTTCTAGAGAGACAGACAGAGATGCAGAGAGTGCAATATACTACAACTGGGATCACTAAAGGCTGAGACCGTGTAACCACAGACCCATGCCAGACTGGTCCTATCCTGTTTCTAACAAGACATGGAACCAAACAGACACACCACCTGAGTAATATTTGTGAGCCCTTAACTTCTCCCCTGCATGAAACCAAAGGACTGCGACATAACCAGAACCTGAAGCTAGAACTTTTCTTTTTTTTTAAAGATTTTATTTATTTATTTTTAGAGAGGGAAGGGGGCGGGGGGAGAGAGAGAGAGAGAAAGAAACATCAATGTGCGGTTGCTGGGAGACATGGTCTGCAACCTAGGCATGTGCCCTGACTGGGAATCGAACCTGCGATACCTGGTTCGCAGCCCGCGCTCAATCCACTGAGCTACACCAGCCAGGGCCTGAAGCTAGAACTTTTCAGTAGCAATGGGTCTACTACCCAGGAAGATCCAGTGGTGAAACCCCTTAAATCTTGCCCTGAACCCTGGATCGTAAGGTGGACTTGAGCCTTCTTTTTTTTCTCCTTTATGGTTAACATCACAAACAAGACTGTTCTAACTTTCTCAAAAGCTGGTGCCATAGTATTGGCTTCTATGCATGTTTGGCCATAATCCTTTGCTCCATAACACCATGATAGTGGAGAAAGCAGGAAAGGTAAGGGGGAAAGTCCAAATGAGGGGGCAATCTCAGAGGGAGGAAAGATCTGTCAAATCCTACTGGGGAGCTCTGGAGTATAATTTCTACTTAGACTTTGTCCTAACCTGAGGTGAAGGACCTGTGATTTTGGAATGTGTGCCCTTCAGAAGGAAGGGCAGGATAAGGCCATTCCAAGGCATGTTCAGCCCTCTGCTCTTGGAGGTAAAGCAGTCCAAGTAACAGCCTGGAAGGGCTTCCTCTGAAAATGAATCCCAGGTGAGGACTGTTGGAAGCAAAAGCACAATGAAGCCAGAAAGGGACACATTAAAAAGTGACAGAGGTGCTAGAAGATTTGCACACAGAACCAACAGTGCCCTGACATCCTACCACAACATAGGCTCCTTAGGAAAAGGCATCTTTTTTCTCATGTAACTACAGTGCCTACAAGCATACAAATTACACAGAAGGGGGCCAGTAAATATTTATCAAATGAAACTAAATTATCAAGGGAAATACATATTTCCTTTATTGCTTTTTTATAGTGCCTTCCTAAAGGTCTTCCACAAACAAGATAATAACATTTTCCTATAGTTTATTCTAATGTTTTATGGTTGTGTTTCTTATATTAACTTTAATTCCCCTAGTCTTTTCTTCCTTTACTGCTAACTGGTTTCTTCAAATATAATTTCCATGCAGTAAAGTGTACAGGTATTAAATTTATGAATTGATAAAATTTTACATATGTATACACTCATATAACCAGAACCCAGACTAGGATACAGAATATTTCCATTACAGGAAGTTCTCTTGTGCCCCATTCCAATCAATATAATTTCCCCAATAGAGGTTACCACTATTCTGACTTCTATCACCATAGTGTATATAAATGAACTAAAAGCCTCAAATAGAAGAACAAAATAATTGAGATCCAAGATGGCAAAGGGGTAAGTGGAAGCTACACTAATTTCCTCCTGGGACCAATCTGGAACTACAACTCAATTGTAGAGAAATCATCATGAACAACCAACTGAACACTAGGTGAAGAGAAGCCTTATACCCAAGGACAGACAGAAGGAACCACTTCACCATGACACACAGGGAATGTGGAGATGTGAGAGGGCTGGTTGGTTCCTGTGCGTAGAAGCTGAAGTTCCAGAAGGATATTTCAGTGACTGGGGAGTTTCCACTGAGAAGTTCAGGGTCTAAACGCCAGGCTGGGCTCCCCAGCCTAGAGCACCAGAGCTGGAAAGACATCCCAGATGTTGCCCAGGTAATATCCAGCTCTTACAAGAAGCAGGGTTTCTGTCTGCCAGAGGGAGATGGCTGGACACAGAGAGCCTCTTAAAGGGCCAAGACACAAAATTTAACTTGCAGCCACTTACCCTGGGCTCTAGCAAAGGCAGGGCACAGTGGATTAGAAATGCTTGAGGAGAGTCTGGGATTGGTGGCTCTGGGGATAGAACTGAAGGAACAGCAACCAGGTTACTTGAGCCGAGTCATTCCCCATACCGCAGAAGCAGTTTTCACAGGCAGAGCACTTTCCTCCAAGTGGCATCAGCCTGAGGGGAAGCAATAACCCCAACCACAGATATTACTCTGCCCCACACTGTGGAGTTCAAGCTTGACTGCAGATTACAGATTGATTAGTTTAATTACTGATTGATCCATTTAACAACTAAGGCAGAAAATACAAAGAAGCAGCCAAAATGGGAAGAAAAAAAAAAAACAACACAGACCTTAAATGAAAGAACAAGAGAATTCTCCAGAAGGAGAACTAGATGAAATGGAGGAAGCAATTTACCAGATAGAGTTTAGAGTAATGATTATAAGGATACTCAACAGCATGAAAAGACAAAGAAACCATAGAAAAGGACCAGTCCAAATGAAAGAATGCAGTATCTGAAATAAATGATACACTGGAAGGAATAGATAGTAGGTTAGATGAAGCAGAGGACAAAACCAGTGATTTGGAAGATAGGGCAGGAAAAAGCACCCAGGCAGAGCAGCAAACAAAAATATTTTTAATGAGGAGAGCTTAAGAAACATTTTGGACAACATTTGGTGTAGCAACATCCTCATCATGAGAATACCAGAAGAAGACAGCAAACGAGTTATTGAGAACCTATTTAAAGAAATGATGACCGGGCTAAGATGGAGGCATAGGTAGGCGCACTGTGCCTCCTCGTGCAACCAAAACTAAGGACAACAAAAATTGAGAAACAAGAAACAACCAGAACAGAGAGAAATGAACTGAATGGAAGTCTGACTACCGTACATTCAGACCGGTAAGGAGGGGCGGAGTCGGAGGCCTACGGAGAGGGGTCGAGGGCTCCCGGCAGGAAAAAGTGGTGTCTGGCAGACGCGGGTGCGCAGGGCCCAGATGGCAGCTGACGAACCGGTGGCAGACCCTGAGCACCGGAGGCAACGAGCAGACCCAGTGAGGGGCACAAGGCAGCTGGCTGGCTGCAGCCACACATTCACACGCAGACAAACTAAGCGAAAACAGGCAGTGACACAGATCACGCAACCCAGGGACCCAGTGCTGGGAAACAAAGCCTAAGAGTACCGAATGAAAACACCTGTACGGCTGAGGCCAGGAGATTCTCTCAGCCTCGCAGGAGGCTCCTCGGGGAAACCCACAGGATCCGAGAAAGTACAGAAGCCCAAGCGCCCAGGAGCCAGCACCAGAAGGGCCCAATTTGCTTGTGGGAAGCGGCAGAGGGGACTGAAGTCCTAGAGAGAGCAGAGCAGGCGCCACTGTTCCCTCTCGGACCCTGCCCCCACAGACGTCACAACCCAGCAACTGGGGTGCCCCACCCTGGTGAACACCTAAGGCTCCGCTGCCCTTTTGTAACAGCCGAAACCAGACCAAAGGAAAATAAAAATAGAAAAGATGGCTCAAACAGAATTGAAAGCCCCAGAACCAATTTTTTTAAGTGACCAAGAGATAGCCAACCTATCAGATGCACAGTTCAAAGCACTGGTGATCAGGATGCTCACAGAATTGGTTGACTTTGGTCATAAATTAGATGAACAAATGCAGGCTACGATAAGAGAAATGAAGGAAAACGTACAGGGAACCAATAGTGATGGGAAGAAAACTGGGACTCAAATCAATGGAGTGGACAAGAAGGAAGAAAGGAACAACCAAACAGAAAAGAATGAAGAAACAAGAATTAAAAAAAATGAGAGGCTTAGGGACCTTCAGGACATCTTTAAACGTTTCAACATTCGAATTATAGGGGTACCAGAAGGGGAACAGGAAAAACAACAAGTGGAAAGTTATTTGAACAAATAATAAAGGAGAACTCCCCCAATCTGGCAAGGGAAATAGACTTCTGGGAAATCCAGGAAGCTCAGAGAGTCCCAAAGAGGTTGGACCCAAGGAGGAACACACCAAGGCACATCATAATTACATTAGCCAAGGTAAAAATAAAGGAGAGAATCCTAGAAGCAGCAAGAGATAAGGGCATAGTCACCTACAAAGGAGTTCCCATCAGACTGTCAGCTGATTTCTCAAAAGAGACCTTGCAGGCAAGAAGGGGCTGGAAAGAAGTATTCCAAGTCGTGAAAGGCAAGGACCTACATCCCAGATTGCTCTACCTAGCCAAGGTTTCATTTAGAATGGAAGGGCAGATAAAGTGCTTCTCAGATAAGGTCAAGTTAAAGGAGTTCATCATCACCAAGCCCTCATTATGTGAAATGTTAAAGGGACTTATCTAAGAAAATGAAGATTGAAAATATGAACAGTAGAAAAAGACTTCAAACTCACAGTTAGTAACAACCATACCTAAAACAAAAGCAAACTAAGCAAACAACTAGAACAGGAACAGAACCACAGAAATGGAGATCACATGGAGGGTTAGCAAGAGGGAAGTGGGAGGAGGAGAGACTGGGGAAAGATATAGAGAATAAGTACCATAGACAATAGGTAGAAAATAGACAGGGGGAGGGCAAGAATAGTATGGGAAATGTAGAAGCTAAAGTACTTATGACACATGGACATGAACTAAAGGGGGGGAATGTGGGTGGGAGGGGGTGGGCAGGGTGAAGGGGAGTGAAGGGGGAAAATGGGACAATTGTAACAGCATAATCAATAAAAAAAAAAAAGTTAAAAAAAATAATGACCAAAATCATCCTTAACCAGTTGAAGCAAAAAGATGCACAAGTTCAGGAAGATCAGAGTCCCAAACATGATGGACCCAAAGAAGCCTACACTGAGACATATCGTAATTGAAATGGCAAAGCTTAAAGACAAGGAATGCTAAGAGTTGTAAGAAAAAACAAGCTACATACAAGTAGGCACCAATTAGACTAGCATCTGATTACTCAACAGAAACATTTCAAGCCACAGGGGTCTGGCTTGAAATATTCAAGGTGATGAATAGCAAGGACATAGAACCAAGCCTACTTTTCTGATAACCCAGTAAGCCCATCATTTAAAATTGAAGTAGAAATAAGCAGCTTTTCAGACAAGAAAAAGCTGAAGGAGTTTGTTACACCACATCAGTACTGCAACAAATGTTAAAGTGTTTGCTTTAGAAACAGACAGAAACGCCCTGGCTGGTGTAGCTCAGTGGATTGAGCGCGGGCTGCGAACCAGGCATCGCAGGTTTGACTCCCAATCAGGGCACATGCCCAGGTTGCAGGCCATGTCCCCCAGCAACCGCACATTGATGTTTCTCTCTCTCTCCCTCCCTTCCCTCTCTAAAAATAAATAAATAAAAAAATTTTAAAAATAAAAAGTTTATAAAAAATATGTGTATTTTTTTAAAAAAGAAAAAAACAAAAGAACACAGTCTAATAATAAATTGGAATTATACGTATCTATCTGTAATCACCCTAAATGTAAATGGCTTAAATGCTCCAACCAAATGACAGAGCATAGCTGAGTGGATAAGAAAACAAGACCCATACATATGATACCTCCAAGAGACCCATCTCTGACAGAAATATACACACACACTAAAAGGGGTGGAAAGATTTTATGCAAATGGAGAAGAAAAAAAAGTGGGGTAGCAGTACTTATATCCAACAAAATAGACTTTAAAACCAATTCTGTTGTAAGAGACAAGTATGGACACTATATAATGATAAAGGGAACAACCCAACAAGAGGATATAATACTAGTAAACCTTTACCCACCCAACATAGGGGCAACTATGTATGCAAAGCAAATCCTGATGGACATAAAGGGAGAGAGAGATAGAAATACAGTCATAATTGGGGATTTTAATACCCCATTGACTTCAATGGATAGGTCTTCCAGACAGAAAATCAGCAAGGAGACAGCAGCCTTAAACAACACACTAGATCAAATGGAATTGATATCTTCAGAGCATTTCACCCCAAAGCAGCAGAATATACATACTTTTCAAATGCACATGCAATGTTTTCTAGGATAGACCACATGTTAGGACACAAAACAAGTCTCAATATATTTAGGAAGATTGAAATCACATCAAGCATCTTCTCTGTCCACAATGCTATAAAACTAGAGCAACCACAAGAAAAACACTGAAAAACACACAAAGACAATGAAGCTACATAACATGTTATTAAACATTGAATGAGTCAACAATGAGATAAAAGAAATCAAAAGACACCTTAAAACAAATGAAAATCAAGACAGGACAATCCAAATCTGTGGGACACTGGGAAAGCAGTCCTATGAGGAAAACTCATATCATTATGAGCTTGAGATAGGCCTATCTCAAAACAACAACAACAACAAGAAAAAGCTCAAACAATCTAACTTTACACTTAAAGGAACTTGAAAAAGAACAAAGGCCAAAGTGAGTAGAAGGAAGGAAATAATTAAGATCAGAGCAGAAATACATAGACTCTAGAAAATGATACAAGAGATCAATGAATCCAAGAGCTGGTTCTTTGAAAAGATAAACAAGATTGACAAACCTTTAACCAGACTCATCAGGAGAAAAAGAGAGAGGATACAAATAAATAAAATCAGAAAGGAAGGAGGAGAAATAACAATGGACACCAAAGAAATACAAAGGATTGTAAGAAAATCTCATGAACAACTATATGCCAACAATCTGGACAACTCGGATAAAATGGATAAATTCCTAGAAATATACAATTTTCCAAAACTAAATCAGGAAGAATCAGAGAATCTGAATAGGCAGATTGCACCTAGTGAAATAGAAGCAGTAATTTAAAAACAAAAAAACAAAACACCCAACTCCCAACAAACAGCCACCTGGACAAGATAGCTTTACAGGTGAATTGCACCAAACATCCCAAGAACATTTCTTCTCAACCTATTTCATAAAATCAAGAAGAGGGAAGGCTCCCAAGCTCATGTTATGAGGCCAACATGATCCTAATTCAAAAACCAGATAAAGACACTACAAAGAAAGAAAATCATAGGCTAATATCCCCGATGAGCACAGATGCTAAAATCCTTAACAAAATATTGGCAAAACAAATAGAGCAATACATCAAAAAGATCATACACCATGATGAAGTGGAATTTACTCCGGGAATGGAAAAATGGTACAATAGTCACAAATCAATATATGGGATTAACCACATTAAAAAAAAGGTTAAATGATAAAAACCACATTATCATATCAATATATGCAGAAAACTCACTTGATAAAATCCAGCACCCAGTTATGATAAATACTCTCAGCACAGTGGGATTAGAGGGGACATACCTCAACATAATAAAGGCCATATATGACAAACCCACAGCCAGAATCATACTTCATGGGTAAAAACTACAAGCAAAAACCTATATGTCAGTAACAACAATGGTATGTTTGCTTTCACCTCTCTTATTCAACAAAGAACTGGAAATCCTAGCCATAACAATCAGACAAGAGGAAGAAATAAAAGGTATCCAAACGGTAAAAGAAAAAGTAAACCTGCCCTTTTTTGCAAATGACATAATACAGTACATACAGGATCCTGAAAATCCCATGAAGAAACTACTAGAACTGATAAATGAATTTTGTACAGTGGGTTACAAAATTAATATCAAGAAGTCAGTTGCATTATTATATACCATGAACAAACTAACAGAAAGGGAAATTAAGAAAACAACCCTAATTCACAACTGCTTCAAAAAGAATAAAATACCTAGGAATAAATCTAACCAAGGGTGTAAAAGACCTGTACTAAGAAAATTATAAGACAATGAAAAAAGAAATAGAAGATACAAACAAATGGAAGCACATACGGTGTTTATGGGTAGGACGAATTAACATCATTAAAATGTCCATACTACCCAAAGCCACCTATAGATTCAGTGCAATTCCTATCAGGATTCCAGTGACGTATTTCACAGAACTAGAACAAATATTTCAAAAATGTAAATGAAACCACAAAAGGCCCCACATAGCAACAGAAATCCTTACATAAAACAAAGTTGGAGAAATCATGCTACCCAACATGAAACTATACTACAAGGCCAGAATAATCAAAACAACATGGTACTGGCATAAAAACAGACACATAAATCAGTGAAACATAATTCAGAGCCCAGAAATAAACCCACACCTTTATAATCAATTAATATTCGACAGAGCAAGCAAGCACATACAATGGGCTAAAGATTATTTATTCAATAAATGGTGTTGGGAAAACTGGACAGATAGGTGCAGAAAAATGAAACTATACCACCTTCTGAAACCACACACAAAAATAAATTCAAAATGGATGAAAGACTTAAATGTTTAACATGAAACTAAAAATCCTGTAAGAAAACATAGGCAGCAAAATCTCAGACTTTTTTTATATTGCTTGTTCCAATTTTATATGGGATGTATCTCCCCAGGCAAGGGCAACAAAAGAAAAAATAAACAAATGGCACTACATCAAAATAAAATTTTCTGCACAGCAAAGGAAAACATCAAAAAGACAACCCACAGAATGGGAGAACATATTTGCTGATACATCTGATAAGGGGTCAATATCCAGAATTTATAAAGTACTTACAAAACTCTACACTAAAAAAAACCCCCAAACAACTGAATTAAAAAATGGGCAAAGACCCTGAATGGACACTTCTCCACAGGACATACAGATGGCCAAGGTGCTTGGCTAATCACCAATGTCACAGTCTCTGTTACAGAAAATAAAAACTCAATTTCTAAAACAATGGCACAATTAGCCCTGGCTGGAGTGGCTCATTTGATTGAGCACCACCCTGCAAACCACAGGTCGCCAGTTTGATTCCCCAGTCAGGACACATGCCCGGGTTGTGGGCCAGGTCCCCAGTAGGGGGTGTGTGAGAGGCAACCACATACTAATTTTTATCTCCCGCTCATTCTCCCTCCCTTCCCCCTCTCTAAAAATAAGTAAATAAAACGTGTACTAAATTTTTTTTAAAAGTCTATGTTTCACACCTCCTGGTTTTCAGGTCAGCCTTTTGGGCCAAACTGCTCTTCATGGGGTCAGGGACTTGGTCTGGAGTGTGTAGACCAAGTAAAAGCATCTGTAGTGGTTGTCCTCATACTTCACCTGGATGAGAAATTTCATGTGGTTTCTTCTTTCTCTGAGACTCAGGATTTCCCGGGCCTGTCCTTTCTGCCTTTGGTATGTTTTCCCCAAACTTGAGCCCCCACTACTCTGATTGTCCCTGCTTCATGGTCAATGGTCGCTTCATGGTCTAGAGATGCTGCTGATCCAGCAGCAGCAAGGGCAGCTTGGATCTTCAGGCATGGAGAAAAGGGAGTTGGTGGCATAAGAAAACACTGCTGGGGAGAGGAAGGCTAGGGGTTCTTGCTTTTTAATGTCACTAATGATGAAGTTCATGTTACATGAGGTATCAGGGAAGGCCTTTGACTTTATTGCCAAGCATTGAAGTTTGTTTCTGATAAAGAAAAAAGGTGCGAAGATGTGGTTTGGCTGAGCAGAAGCAGTACTCATTACAGCCACCTGCTCAATTGTTTGCAGCGAAATTACATGGATGTAGGTCATTCCACGGGAGACAGTTGTTAACTCTGTTGTAAATGAAAATGGCAATGAGGTTTATTTTCACATACTCAGCTTTCAAAACATGTTCTGTATTTATGCTGAATGTCATCACTAGAAACAAATAAGGAACTTAAGTCATGATTCCTCCTTACAAAACTTTTATTAATGCCAGAAATGAAATAGTAAAAACACAATGAACTTTTAAAATCAGCATGATTGTGGGTACAAAGATGTTATAAATGGGGACTGTGGAAGCCTTAAGGAGATAGCCAGGTCTGTGGGGAGCCTTCAGTCTGAGCTTGAACCTAAAGACCACAGCTCAGTCGATCCTAGCTCCTCAGTGTAGTGTGGTCTGGACACTGACTCCCACTGGCTCACTCCATGCCCTTGAAGCCCGGCCGTATGTTGGGCCCCAGGGCACATCCCTTCTCAAGAAAAAGTAAACTCCCCAAGTTCTTGCGGGCTTGTGGCCTTAGGGACTTGTAGGCTTGAGACCCTCAGTACCCACGTTTGTACTGCACAACTCCTGAAGTGGAGTAATTTCCTAACAAAACAAGATAGAAAGAAACAAAACAAACAGGAACTTGCAGAAAACAATGTGGAATTAATTGCTGCGTTATCCTGTTCTGTTGATTCTCGAGTCTCCTAGGAAGGAGCAGCATGCACAGTGCACAGGCACACCACATGCACTTGACTTGAAATGGAATCTGGGATGGTTGGTTAACAAAACTCCCAGAACCTGGTCAAAATCATGACCCTCTGTTACATATGGATTATACCCACAAAAAAACAAGATTTGGCCAGTATCATTTGGACTCGTGGCGACTTTTTCAGGAGCATATATGCTCCTGGTCAGCTGAAACTACCTATACTTTGTATCCCTGAATCACAATGCTTTTGAGTAGCCTTCCATTAGCAGTTTTATCAAAGCAGGACATAACTGCATACACCCTCGAAATGAGAGCGAAGTCATCTATTTTTTTAAATCCCTAATTAGTCATTTGCAAACAAGTCATACCACTGAAGTGTGTATTGCTTTCAACAGTAAATGTGGCCATGAAAATGTTTTATACAAACAGATTTTCTCTTTTGTCAATTGAATGACATTTCGCTATCAACACAATTTCAGTTATATTTTCTTTTTCACTCTATTTTCAATCTGGTGTAGTTCTTGACACTTGGGCATGCAATTTTTCTGCACTGGCCTGTGTCAGGTATTCAGTGGTCTAAACATAGGTGCCCCACATATGAGGAAGCTACCATCTATGGGAACTGCCTGTCTGCTGCCCTTCATTCTTGCCTGAGGACTCAGTGACTCTTTGCAAGTCACATACGGAAGAAGACAGCTCTTCACAGGCTCCAGTCTCTGTGTGTGGTGACATGGAGCTGGCCATGGACTGAGCAGAGCCCTCTTCCTGCTCTGTCTGCATTCACTAAGGACTTGACTCAGCAATTTCCCCCGACCTTGCTCCAGGAAGAAAATGATTGTACAAGATCCTGCTGCTTTTAACATCAAAATTACTTCTTTCATGATCTGATAAAGTAAGACTTTGATATTTACTTACTTTTGGGGCACTCTGAAACCTCCAAACCATGCAACAAAGCCTACAACTGCCCTGAGTAACCCCGACTGTCATTGACCTGCCTGTTTGATTCATCCTCATATAAAGGGCACAGTGTCAGTAGAAACATTGGAGCAGCAACTGCTTCACTCCTAGTTGTTCAGATCTGTCTTCTGGCCACAGGTACTCAGAAGGATCAGGAAGAAGAATCAAGTAAAATCACATGCCCAAGTGAGACTTTCATCTGAGTCCCCTGAACCCCAGTACCCGCTTAAAGCAGAGGAAAAAATTAGCCAGGAAACCTGAGAATGCAACTCAGTGATTTTTGTTTGTGTTTTTTCCTAGTCATAACTCTTTATCACTGAAAAGCCTGGGTCCAGCATGAAATAGGCAGGGACAATTTGTGCCTTCCCAGGTGGCAAAACTTCTTTTGCCAACATTAGCGAGCTCATGGGAAACACACTGCAAGCTGACCATGCAATCTAAGAACGGATTTCACACCAATTGTTAGAAATTATTTCTGATGGTAATTACTGATTATGTTCAAATTCCAATTTGAACACCATGCAAAGAAACCCTGGTTTCATACACATACCTTTCAAGTATAAAAGCAACTACTCAAACTCCTAAGAAAGGGAAAGGAAAGGATGACCCATCTCACTCATGTCTACACATGTCACCATAGGTCTCTGAGGTTGACCAAACTGATCCATTTCCTCAAAATCCTGAGTCAGGGTGAGATAGTGGAACGAGCCTGCAAAAGGCAGCCTGGCCAGCTCTGTTCCTAAACTGACTCTGTGTCTTGGATCCATGAGTGATCTTGGGCAAAGTGGGCCCAACTGTGGTTTCCAGTTTTCTTTTCTTCAAAGTGGCAGCAACAATATCTGCCAGCCCGAGATTCTAAGGTCTTTTAGAGGAAGACAGAGTATGATGTACATGAAGACACGCTGGAAAAATGCCAACAGAAATGGAATACCCAGCCACAGATAGCTGCTCCAAACATTATGTCCTTAGAGCCACTCATTTCCTCTGATATGGTTATCACAGTGCCCAGGACTCACTGCCCTATCACTTGAATTGTCTTTCTTTGGGAGATAGAAACTATTTGTCTGCTGGAGTCTATGGTGTAAGGAGTGCAGACTCTGCCACCATTGCTGGTCTTGATCTCTTCAATTGTGTCTTCAGGTGCTAGGACAAGATGACCTCTTGGGTCTTCTAGGCTAGGAAAATTTATAATTTCAATGGAAGCACAGGAGAGAGGTCAATTTCAGGTATTGGAGTCAAACGATGTCTTCCTGTCAGTTAGCAATACTGGCTTCAATGTACACTCCAAATTCTCCATTGGAGAGATTTTTAACTAAACTCGGAATAATATTCTCCTATGTCTTGTTTTTGTTGTTCCTACCCTGTCTGAATGGAGTTTTCTACATCCCAGTCCATGGCTGTGGAATCCTCCATCTCTGTCTCTTGTGCCTGTGGAGCCAATTCTAAGCATCCCTGAGGCTCTGGGCATGGGCAAGTATGGCCAGAGAAGGAAACTTCTGCGACGGGTGGGGGTGGGGTGGGGGCTGGATGCCCTCAGAGAACCCTCTGAGAAGACACTGCGTCCTTCTTCTCCCCATTTAATGTATACAAATTGGTCCTCTCTCCCAAAGTTTCTTGCCGAGCCCATGGAAATTATACATTCTCTCTGGATCTTGACCTGTGTCGAACATCAGTGTGATTCTAGCGAAAAACCTCAAACCCTTGCCCTGGTCAGTGTGGCTCAGTTGGTTGGAGCATAATCCCATAACCAAAAGGTTGCGGGCTCGATTCTTAGTCAGGGCACATGCCTAGGTTGTGGGTTTGATCCCCAGTCCGGTCTGGCGCATACGGGAAGGCAACCAATCGATGCTTCTCTTTCGCATCGATGTTTCACTCTCCCTTCCTTTCTCCCTTCCTCTCTCTCTAAAAGCAATGAAAAATGAAAAACAAAATGTCCTCAGGTGAGGATAAAAGAAAAACCTCAAACCCAGCCCCAAGTTTCCCTGTGTCACACACAGTCCAAACCCACACCGCTTACACTTTGTATTGCCTCTCATCGGTCCACTCCTGCTTGGTGTTCTGGAGAGCTTGTGTCTTCTGCTCATCCACTTGGACATAGTCGACTTTGTGTTCTTCCGAAAGAAGCTTCTGAAGGGGGAGAATAAAAAGATTTCATTACATTAAGTTAAAAATTCAGGAAAATGGCCAGCCCTTTTATGGTAAATTATAATGTTATTAAGTATTTGCTGCCCCCTCTTTCTGGGTCATTCACTGCAGAAAAGTTATTATACACTGGGTGTATGTGCATAAATGTCTTTTCACCTCTGCTCCCTTCAACTTTGCTCTAGCCATTTGACTTGCTTTGACCAATATAATGTGAGTGGAAGTGACACCTGGTGATCCTGTAGAGAAAAGAGGCATCCTGTGATTCTGCAGTCTCTTTTTTTCCCTTCCAGGAGGCCAGCATGCCTCAGATGGAGTTGCTCCTTCTGCTTGGGCCCTAGATTGAAGATGGCCTAGAGCACCAAGATGCTAGCATATAATGGACTCTCCCATTAGAAACAACTGAAAAGCCGTCTCTGTTGCAAAACACTGAGATTCAGGGGTTGTTTGTCTTGATTACATAGCCTACCAAAACTGAATAATACACCTTTGTACTTATTGGTCTCATCTTTCTGACCGGCTTTTCTGGAGCATCATTTCAAGTTTTTGGAATGAAATTAAAAGGCAAAGGAGAAATGGGAGTTCATTTGGCAAAAGGGAAGAGAAGCCTTCCAGACCTTCCCCCTCCACATACACACAGGAATATACTGTATATCCTGTTCAAGTTGTTTCTCTCATCAAACAATATATTGCTAAACACAATTTAGATTATGATCATCCCTCACTCAAAAATATTTATTCTTGTCCACTGCTTACCATTCACTCATCCCATGGCTTCCACTGTGTAGTGGGCGACACTACTTAATGGCTAGTGTCACTTACATGTATCAATTCATTTAATCCTCACCACAGGCATCAACATAGATGTTATTCTTCATAATACTACCCAAGAGAGTTGAACTTGCCAAACCTGGCCTTAGAGGACTTTTACTGAGGGGTTCCAATTCCAACTGAGAGTTCCTGTCACCAATCCCCAGTCTAGCCACACTAAACTATGACTTCCTCTCTAAGTAGGCCCTTCTGATGCCTGACGTGCTCTTTACCTCATGCTCTTCTCTGCCAGAGTAATTTCTCTATAAACTTTACAGTCCAAGTTTTGAAAGACATGAATACTATATACATTTGTACGTATGCAGGTGGGCCTTGAAGGTATTCTAGGTTCAGTTCCAGGACATTGCAATAAAGGGAGGATCAACATAAACTGGGTCTTATTTTTTAGCTGGTGAAGGGCCTTGCCTAAATTGCAACATCTGTGGAGCATAATAAAGCAAAGCACAGTAAAACAAGGCATATCTATACATCTAAAGAACACATCTAGAGGGAATACAGCAGGTTTTGGGAGGCAGAATCAGGGTTGATTTTAATATTCTTCACTGTACATGTCTGAATGTTTAAGCATTTCCAAAGAGGACATACATGGTTGAATCATCAGAAAAAAATCTAAACAGAAATGTAATCTCCTGCGAATTCTCAGACACAAACTCCTTCCTACCTGCGGTACAGGGGCTGGTGATGTTGAATTGAAGTCCAGGGCTAAATAATCTAGGTTGCATTTCTTTGTGTGCATCAGAGCACCACTGCTCCGGGAGTTGGCCGTTTGGTGTTGCCCCTAGAATCCAACATCACAAGACTCAGGTTAACAATGTCTGCCCAGGCTGCTCAAGGGAGGGAGGGTGAACCATGTCTTCACTTGGGCACATGCCGTCAGATTATAACAGACTAGCCTGATGAGACCTGTGCAGCTCCTACTGCAGGTTTGAGTGATAAGAGGCATTTGAAATGCAAAATAGCCAATTCAGTCTTCACATGAAGCTATACCTTTATTCATGATGAAAAACAGTTTGACAATGTTCCCAGTAGGGGGCACATGAGAGGCAACCACACATTGATGTTTCTCTCCCTCTCCTTCTCCTTCCCTTCCTCTCTCTCTAAAAAATAAATAAAATCTTTAAAAAAAAAACAGTTGGCAAAAACCTCCCAAGAAGAATTTGTTTTATGGATCTGACAGGCCCTTGACACCTTCGAGATTAAATCCTGAAAAGATTAATAACACTTATTACATTTCTAGTAAAGTCACCCCAAATGAAGTCAAAGGTAGTTTATACAACACAATGGTAAGATGTATATATTATCTATGGACTTGCTACCACCAGCTTCACAAGTGGAATACTACCAATACCTTTGTTTTTGTTTGGTGTATTTATTCAATTATTTTAAAATATATTTTATTGATTATGCTATTATAGTTGTCCCATTTGCCCCCTTCACCCCCTCCCCTTGCACGCTACCTACCACCCACATCCCCCCCCCTTTAGTTCATGTCCATGTGTCACAAGGTCTTTAGCTTCTACATTTCCTATACTATTCTTACCCTCCCCCTGTCTGTTTCCTCCCTACCATCTATGCTACTTATTCTCTGAACCTTTTCCCCCTCTCTCCTCCTCCCACTCCCCTGTTGCTAACCCTCCATGTGATCTCCATTTCTGTGGTTCTGTTCCTGTTCTAGTTGTTTGCATAGTTTGCTTTTGTTTTAGGTATGGTTGTTACTAACTGTGAGTTTGAAGTCTTTTTCTACTGTTCATATTTTTAATCTTCATTTTCTTAGGTAAGTCCCTTTAGCATTTCATATAAGGTCTTGGTGATGATGAACTCCTTTAATTTGACCTTATCTGGGAAGCACTTTATCTGCCCTTCCATTCTAAATGAAAGTTTTGCTGCATAGAGCAATCTTGGATGTAAGTGCTTGCCTTTCATAACTTGTAATACTTCTTTCTAGCCCCTTCTTGCCTGTAAAGTTTCTTTTGAGATATCAGCTGACAGTCTGATGGGAACTCCTTTGTAGGTGACTGTGCCCTTATCTCTTGCTGCTTCTAGAATTCTCTCCTTCATTTTAATCTTGGGTACTGTAATTATGATATGCCTTGGGTCCAACTTCTTTGGGACTCTCTCAGCATCCTGGACTTCCTGGAAGTCTATTTCCCTTACCAGATTGGGGAAGTTCTCTTTTATTATTTGTTCAAATAACTTTTCCACTTATTGCTCTTCCTCTTCTCCTTCTGCTACCCCTAGAATTCGGATGTTGGAACATTTCAAGATGTCCTGGAGGTCCCTAAGCTTCTCATTTTTTTGAATTCTTGTTTCTTCATTCTTTTCTTCCTTCTGGTCCACTGCATTGATTTGAGTTCCAGTTTTCTTTCCATCACTATTGGTTCCCTGTGCATTTTTCTTCATTTCATGTAGCATAGCCTTCATTTTTTCATCTAATTTGTGACCAAAATCAACCAATTCTGTGAGCATCCTGATCACCAGTGTTTTGAACTGTGTATCTTATAAGTTGGCTATCTCTTGGTCGCTTAAAAGTATTGGCTGTGAGGCTTTGATTTGTTCTTCCATTTAAGCCTTTTTTTGGGGGGGGGGGTCTTGTCGTGCCTGTTACATATGAGAGGCAGAGCCTTAGGTGTTCACCAGGGTGGGGCAAACCAGTCGCTGTGTTGTGACACTGTAGGTGGGGGCAGGGTCAGAGAGAGAACAATGGTGCTTGCTCCACTCTGTTGGATTTCAGTCCACTCTGCTGCCTCCCACAAGCAAATTGGGCCTTTCTGGTGCTGGTTCCCAGGTGGGTGGGCTTATGTACATTCTAAGACCCTGTGGGTCTCTCCAATGAATACACCTGTGAGCCTGGAAGTTTCTCCCGGCACCTCAACCTCTGCAGTGTTTTCAATCAGTGCTTTTAGGCTTTATTTCCTGGTGCTGAGGCCCTGGGTTGTGCGGCCTGTCTCACTGCCCATTTTCACCTGGGTTATCTGCATGCCAATGTGTGACTGCAGACAGCCAGCTCCCTTTCACGCCTCACTGGGTCTGCCATTGCCTCCACACACCAGCCTGTGCCCTGCATGCCTGGGTCTGCCAGCCACTGCTTCTTCCTGCCACGACCCCTCTCCACCAGCTGCCGACTCTGCCCCTCTTACTGGTCTGGATGAATGGTTGTCGGGACTTCCGTACAGTTCAATTTTCTGCCTGTTCTGGTTGTTTTTTTATTTCTAAATTTTTGTTGTCCTTAATTTTGGTTTTGCGAGGAGGCAGTGTGTCCACCTTCGCCTCCATCTTGGCCGGAAGTCAGTACCAATACCTTTGAAGTGCCTGTTCCCCTTCTGCTACCTCTTTCTTTCCTACCAAGAGGTTAAGTATTATCTTGAATTTTGTGTTTACTACTGTTTCTTTTTACATATGGCTTTATGAGATGGTAAGTATCCTTAAATCACATATTGTTTAGTTTTGCCTGTTTTGAACTTCTATCAATAGAACTGCATGGTAGATATTTTTCATGACTTCAATTTTTGTTTCATAAAACATCCTTCAAACTCACCCATATCGATGCAGAAGCCCTATTCCAGGAGTATCAAACTCATTTTCACTGAGGGCCACATCGGCCTTGCGGTTGCCTTCAAGGGGCCAAATGTAATTTTAGGACTGTATACATGTACCTACTCCTTAACAGTTAAGTGAGAGCTTGGCACTGCTGCCGGTAGAAACAAGGTGGAGGGCCATATTCGACTCACAGGCTTTGTTTGCCACCTGTGTCCTATTTCATTGATTTTCATTGGAATAGGTAACTCCATTGCATGATTTATTTCACTGTTTCACTACCAATGACATCTGAGTTGCTTCCAGTTTGGTGCTCTTATAAGATGGTGCCATGAACATTCATATATCTGTAGAAGAATTTCTGGGTTGTATAGCTGACAACAGAATTATCTACTATTTCTATCCAACAAAGTATTGGAATTAAATTAGGCAAGAAAAAGAAACAGAAGACATCCAAATTAGAAAATAAGAAGCGAAATAACCTCGTTGCTGATAACATGGTCTTATATGTAGAAAATTCTAAAGATTCCACTCAAAGTTACTAATAAACAAACCCAGCAAGAATACAGGATGAACACCCAAAATGTGGTAGCATCTCTATACACTAACAATGAGAAATTTAAAAGGGAAATTAAGAAAGCCATTTAATTTAAAATAGCATCAAAAACAATAAAATATTTACAAATAAATTTAACCAAGGAAACAAAGTGAAAACTACAAAACATTGCTGAAAGAAAGTACAACGCACATAAAAAATGGATCAACACCCTATGTTCGTGGGTTGGAAGATTTAATTATTGTTAAGATTACAACATTAACCAGGAACTTCTGGTCAACATGGAGGCGTAGTAGATAAACAAGCCTTGCCTCCTTGCACAATCAGAGCAAAAATTACAACTAGACTACAAAACAAATATCACCCAGAAACATCAGAAAACTGAGCCATATGGAAGTCTGACAACCAAGGAGTTAAAGAAGCCGCATTCATCCAGACAGGTAGGAGAGGTGGAATTACAGAGATGCACAGAGAGGCATGGAGACATAGAGTGACACAGAGAGGAGCAGAAATGCGGAACAGATGGTTCCACATCCACGTGTAGTAGATAAAAATTGGAAGGTACACCTTGGGAGTGAGAGATCTCAGACCCACACCACACAACCCAGCCCAGAGTTCTAGCACCAGGAATTTAAGTGCCCATAACTTCTGGCTATAAAACCCAGTAGGGTTTGGGGTGGCAAGATTCACAGAAGACTCCTCTTAAAGGGCCCACAAGAGCCTTGGGACTTACACAGACCCACCCCCTCTGGGATTCAGCACCAGGGGGATAACAGCTGGAAGGGCACTAGTGATACATGAGGAGAAATTGAAGTGACTGGCATAAGGGCAAGTGCTGGGACACAGCATCCTCGTGAGCAAAGTTCCAGAGGAGAGGCAGCAGCATTGTCCCCTCACTGAGCCCTCCCCAACACAGTGCCATTCAACTGCAACATGGGTTGCCTTGCCCTGGCGATTACCTGAAGCTCCACCCCATACTACTCCTAAGTGTGCTTTTCTACAATAGGCCTAGCTACTAAGACAGGAAGTTAAAGCAACTCTGCCTAATATACAGAAACAAACACAGGGAGACTATCAAATTGAGGAGACAAACAAATATGGCCCAAATGAAAGACTAGAACAAAGCTCCAGAAAAATAACTAAACAAAATGTAGATAAGCAACCTGTGAGATGCAGAGTTCAAAACACTGGTTATAAGGATGTTCCAGGAACTCATTAGGTACTGTAACAGCATAAAAAAGACCCAGGCAGAAATGAAGGTTACGTTAAGTGAAATAAAGAAAAATCTGCAGGGAACCAACAGTGGAAGAGATGAAGCTGAGGGGAGGGAATTTCAGGGGAGAATGGGAAGGGTTTACAGGAACAAATATAAAGCACATGGACAAAAAATAGAGGGTGTGGAAATGGGAGGGAGGTGGGGAGGGATGGATGGGTGGGCTGGAATGGGAGTAAAGGACAGAAAACTGTACTTGAACAATGATTAAAATAAAATATAAAAAGAACATAAGAAAGATAAAAAAAAAACATTTAGCCCTGGCTGGCGTAGCTCAGTGGATTGAGCTCGGGCTGCGAACCAGGCATCGCAGGTTCGATTCCCAGTCAGGGCACATGCCTAGGTTGCAGGCTGTGGCCCCCAGCAACCACACGTTGATGTTTCTCTCTCTCTCCATCCCTCTCTAAAAATAAATAAATAAAATATTTAAAAAAAAAAAAAAACATTTAATTACAACAGCAACAAAAAAAAAGAATCCCCCAAATTGAAGATAGACTAAGGAGCCTCTGGAACATTTTTAGGAGTACCAATATGTGAATCATGGGGGTGCCAGAAGGAAAAGAGAAGAGCAAGAAACTGAAAGCTTATTTGAAAAGATAGTGAAACAAAACTTCCCTAATTTGATGAAGGAAATAGACATACAAGTCCAGGAAGCACAGAGAGTCCCAAACAAGATGGAGTCAATGAGGACCATACCAAGACACACCATAATTAAAATTTCAAAGGTTAAATATAAAGAGAGAATCTTAAAAGCAGCAAGAGAAAAGCTGATAGTTACCTACAAAGGAGTTCCCATAAAACTGTCAGCTGATTTCTCAAAACAACAACAACAACAACAAAACCTTCGCAGGCTAGAAGGGACTGGCAAGAAATATTCAAAGTGATGAAAAGCAGGGACCTACAACTTAGATACTCTATCCAGCAAAGCTATCTTTTAGAATGGAAAGGCAAATAAAGTGCTTCTAAGACAAGTTAAAGCTAAAGCAGTTCATCATCATCAAGCCTTTATTACATGAAATGTTAAAGGGAATTATATAAGAAAAAGAAGATGGCCCTGGCTGGTGTAGCTCAGTGGATTGAGCGCGGGCTGCGAACCAGGCATCGCAGGTTCGATTCCCAGTCAGGGCACATGCCTAGGTTGCAGGCCATGTCTCCCAGCAACCGCACATTGATGTTTCTCTCTCTCTCTGTCTCTCGCCCTCCCTTCCCTCTCTAAAAATAAATAAATAAAATCTTTAAAAAAAAACATTAAAAAAAAAGTTTGGTTTAAAAAAAAAAAGAAAAAGAAGATGATCAAAACTATGAACATTAAAATGCCAATAAATTCACAAATATCAACAACTGAATTTCAAAGACAGACTGAGCATAACATGCAGAACAGGAACAGAATCATAGATATGGAGATAATTGGGAGGGTTATCAGTTGGGAGGTGAACAGGGGAGAATAGGGTAAAAGGTGCAGGGATTAAGAAGCACAAATTGGTAGGTACAGAAGAGACAGGGGGATGTTAAGAAAAGTATAGGAAATGGAGAAGCCAAAGAGCTTATCTACATGACCCATGGACATGAACTAAGGTGCAGGGATTGCTGGAGAGAATGGGGGTACCAGGTGGAGGGGAGTAAGGGGGGAAAATTGGGAAAACTATAATAGCATAAGCAATAAAATATATTTTAGAAAGACATTACATTAACCAAAGCAATCCACAGATTCAAAGCATTCTTTATCAAAATCCCAATGGCATTTTGTGCAGAAATAGAAAAATCCATCCTAAAATTTATGTGGAATCTCAAATAACCCTGAATAGCCAAAGCAATCTTGTAAAGGAAGAACAAAGTTGAAGGACTCACATTTCCTGATTCCAAATGTTGCTATAAAGCTATAGTAATCAAAACAGTGTCATATTGGAGGTAGGACAGATATACAGACCAATGGAAGAGAATAAAAGTATCCAGAAATAACCTTCCCAATTATGGTACATTGATTTTCAATGAAGGCGCCAAGACCAGTGGGAAAAGGGCAGTCTTTCCAACAAATAATTCAGGGAAAACTGGATATGCATATGCAAAAGAATGAAGCTAGACCCTAACCTTAGATCATATACAAAAATTAACTCAAAAGAGAATCAAAGACCTCAACATAAAAGTTAAAACTATAAAACTCTTAGAAGAAAACATAAGGATAAACTTCATGACATTGGATTTGGCAATGATTTATTGAATATAACATGAATACCATAGGCAATAAGAGAAAAAAATTGACTTCACCAAAATTAAAAACTTTTGTGTAGCTCTAGCCAGTATGGCTCAGTTGACTGGGTGTCATTCTGCAAACCAAAAGGTCACTGGTTCGATTCCCAGCAAGGGCACCTGCATGGCTGGGTTGCAGTTTAGGTCCCCAGTAAGGGCACATGCAAGAGGAAATCTGTCAGTGTTTCTCTGTGATATCAATGTTTTTCTCTTTATTTCTCTCTCCTTTCCCTTCTCTCTGGAATCAATTAAAAAAAAACTTCTCTACATATAAGGGCACTATCAAGAAAGTGAAAAAGAGAACCCAAAGAATGGAGGAAAATATTTGCAAATCATCTGATATGATGTTAATATCCACATTTTTAAAAAAACTTATACAACTCAACAATAAAAACAAGCAACCCAATTAAAAAATGGGTAAAGGACTTGATTAGACCTTTCTCCAAAGAAGATATACAAACGGTCATTAGGCATATGAAGAGATGCTTAACATCACTAGCCACTAGGGAAATGCAAAAGAAAACCACAGTGAGATACAACTTCACACATATTAAGATAGCTATTATACAAAACACAAAAAATGGGAAATAACAAGTGTTGGTGAGGATATAGAGAAATTGAAACCATTCTGCATTGCTGTTGGGAATATAAAATGGTTTGGTCACTAGAAAACAGTTTGATGGTTCCTCAAAAGTTAAATGAATTACCATCTGATCCAGCAATTCCACTTCTGGGTATATATCTGAAAGAACTGAAAGCAAAGATTCAAACAGATACTTGTACACCAATGTTGATAACAGCGTTATTCATGATAGACAACAGGTAGAAACAACCCAAATGTCTACCTACAGACAAATAGATAAACAAAAGGTGATGTGTATATACAATAGAGTATTAGCCTTAAAAAACATGAAATTCTGCCCTGACTGGTGTGGCTCCGTGGCCTGGGCATTGTCCTGCAAACCAAAAGGTCACTGTTTTGATTCCAACTCAGAGCACATGCCTGGGCTGTGGGCCAGGTCCCTGGTTGGAGGTGATCAAGAGGCAACTGATCAACATTCCTCTGTCACATCAATGTTTCTCTCCCTCTCTTTCTACCTCCCTTCCCCTCTTTCTAAAAACAAATAAATAAAATCTTTTTTTAAAAATGAAATTCTGATATATGCTACAATATGGATGAATGTTGAAAGTACTGAGCTAACTGAAAGAAGGCAGACACAAAAGGCCCAACATTGTATGATTCCACTTATGTGAGGTACCTACAATAGGCAAATTTATGAAGACAGAAGGCAGAACAGGTTACCAGGGGCTCACTGGTCTTTATCACAAGCTCAAAGATCATAAATGAATGGCTAGTGTCTGGAATGACTATGCACTTGCTTCTATTACATTATACACTCACTTCCCTTTTCTGTTCTCTGGAGACAGAGCACAGCTGGTCCAGCATCATTTATAAGAATGTTTTCTTCCACAAGTTTCCCAAGGGCCATTACTAAGTGTGAAAAACATTGGAAAGATCACAGCAGATTTGTATATGAGTCACTTTCCATCTGCATATGGTTAAGTACACTTACAGAGATTTTTATCAAATAGAAAGACAAAATAAAGCATTTAATTACTGCTTCACTGGAGATTACTGTTTTCAGTTTTTGAACTGCTGATTATCCTCGTGTATAGGAGGGAAGAATTATCTTCTCAAAAGTATATGTAAGTGAGGGTGGGTGGGGCAGTGAAGAGCAATGGGGGAAATTCGGACAATTGCAATAGAACCATATATATATATATATATATATATGTATATATATATATGTATATATATATATATATATATATATTTCTTGATAATTGCCTTGAACATTGTCCTTCTAAGATCTCTTTTCAAAATTTCATAATTTAAACACCAATTCCCTCTAGAGAATTATCTCCAAAGTTCCTACATTTTAAAATTGCAGAATGAGTACGGTTCTAAATGCCTGATAATTCCAAGATGTGCTAAAAGCCCCTTTCTCTTTTCAAAACCCATGCTCTCCAATAGAATCCAAGGTAAAGGGAACAGAAGGGACACGAGAGGGCAGGAAGGGGAGATTAGGACTAGAACCAAAAATGGTAAATCAAAGAACAGAAACGTCAGGTAACTACCCACTCAGGTCTATAGGAAGACCCTGTAAGAGGAGTCTTCAGAGACTAAGGCATACCCAAAGCCCAGGGCACTGTACCCCACTTCAGTGGGACTCTAAATGATTCATCCTTTGGAAAGGTTCAGTGGCAGTTAGGGCAGGGCCACCAAGTGGTCTGGTGGGAGGAACCATGCAATGTGTGAATTTTCACAGCTTAGACTCTGGACATCCAGGGAACTCCAAACCTATTGGGGTCAAACTGAATATCACAACCCTGGTGAAAAGTGCTGACACTGCCATTTTCCCATTACACATGGCTATAACCTGGGAACTGCTGAAATACTGTGGCTTCAAAATGGTACAAGGAACTCAATATTGCAGGAAATAAAACTCACCTTCAAATCAATTTGTTCATAGTCTAGAAAACACTGTAACCTGATATCACAACCAAGTGATTATGTTAAGATTGTATGGGCCTTTCTAAGGTATGTTTACTTTATAATGAACTAAGAATATACATTCAGGTGAAGAATAAGAGTATGAAAAATATAGGATTACCATTTGGGTGCTGCTCTCTTTCTCTTCTCTGGAAACAGAACTGGCAAAAAATCTTGCAGAATTAATACCATTTCTTTCTGGAGAGAGAAAGCTCGTCCGATTGCTAAGAACAAAAATATAGATGAGGTCAAAGCAATGTCTTACAGCTGCTCTGAAAGTCAGCCAGGAACTGACATGGGCCCTGTGGGGTTTCAGTCCTCCCCTTCCAGATACAACTTCCTTCCGGCCAAAGCGATTCTTAAAGCGGTAGACACTGTCCAGCAGCTTCTGTCCTACTCTGGTGCAAGTGACTCCCAGTTCTCAAAGGCTACTTTTTTCCAGGCCTTCCATGTGACACAGCTCATGAGCTTTCTAGAAACAGACCAAGGCTTCAGATCATTTAGGAAAAATACCCACTCCCTTGGGGCTCTCTTGTTTCCATTCAAAGTAACCAGGGAAAGTAAGGAAGTGTGGCCAGTCCTCTGATGGAATGAGGACAAGGCTGCAAATCACCTTTCACCCTTCTCTTGACTCAGAAGCTGTAAATAGAGCTCATTGCAGAATTTTGCTTTACAGAATGATTGTGTCCTGTGGCATTTAGAGTGAACCAAGAAACTCCTGGGTAAAGCTCGGGACTCTGAAAATGCAACATCTAAAAGGTGAGATGAGAGGGTGCAAATGTATTTTGGGGACTGTCTAGCAAGCCCATGAACCATTCTTCTTTCTCTGAGAATGCCCTTCACCTACTCTGTTCACAAAGTTGAGTTTCTTGAAGTCATGTTGGTACTACCGGCCCTCCCTTGGACCATAGCTGCTTCCACTCATGGTGGGGCAATACAATTCCCTCTGCCAAGAATTGTGAATTTGGATTGAAAAAGAGCCTGTCTCTGCTGATACTGGAATTCCATCATGTAAATAATCTCAGGCCCTATGGTACAGCTATTTTTGTCCATGAGGATTGAGCAACAAATAAGAGTTCTCCAAAGAAAGAGGAATGAGCAAATGTGAAGAGAGAAGTAGACATGAGAAATGGAGAGAGATTCCCTAGGTTTCCAACAGCACTCTCCTTCCTAATTCTGGTATCTTGAGAGGTTCAGTTATATTCTTTCCTCTTGTGATCATAAATCCTGTCCCTTCTTTTGCTTAAACTAGATCAAGTGGGCTTCAAATACATTTAATCAAAGAGACCTAACTAACACTGGGAGTATCTGTGCTGGATGAGGACCCTTTGAGCAAGCAGAGACTTACCAAGGAACAGTGTGGGTCCTGGTTAGAGATGCATGTTCCCGGATGGTAGAAAGGTTTCTTGGGTCTAGGGGAGGTGACCGTGCTACAAGATAACACACAATATCCAGTAGGGTAAGTTCTCAGCAGTTCAAGGCCAGAATCAAAAGACTGTAAAACTATGACATTCCACTTACCTAGCACACCAAATCCAAATTTACTAATAAGCAGCACTGATGATGAGTGTAATTTTCACTCTTTCCTGACTCCCTGGTAGTAGGGACAGGGCAACTACTGAGTAAATAGTCACATTACCAGCTGGAGGTAATGATAAGACAATATATTTAGTCAATATACAATTATAAAACTCATTATATATTAGGTATGGTTCTAGGTGTTAGAGACATAGTATGAACAAAACAAACGAAAGTCTCTGACTTTATGGAATGCCAATGCCTACTTCATACTTGACATGTCCAAAATTGAAACTTTACTTTTATCACCCAGGTCCTAATCTTCCCCACCTCTAGTTCATTGTCTAGCTGATAGTCTTTCTGCCTAGAATATTGTTCTCCATTTCTCTACCTGGTTAGTCATCTCTGGATCTCAGCTCAATGTCCCCTGCTTAGGAAGGCCTTCTTTGACCTCCAGACAAGGTCGGGCTCCACATCATGGGGTCTTATGAGTTCCTGTACTTACCTTTTATAGCACTCCCCCAGTTTGTGATGATACATTCACTGGTGATTATCTGATTCAGGCCTAGACTTATGTGCTCTGAGATGACAGGGGTTCTTCTCATTTGTTCACTGCAACAGCTTTGGCCTCTAGAGAAGCACTTGGCACCTGACCCTAATTCCACTTCAATAGCCCAACTCGCTGAGTTGGTCATGCATACATTCCTATTATCAGGTGGCTTTTGTATTTTTCCTTCACTAGACTATGTGGGTAGAGGTGAGTGGATACTGTTTATAACTCCACTCCATATCACCAGAGTCTAGTATAGTGACTTCTCTGTTGCTCAATCCACTTCCCAGGAGACTCATGCCTGGGCAAGGTGGTGATCTATAAAGGACATGTGAGTCATACAGTATCTGGGGAGAAGGTCTCTCCTGGTGGTATGACACCAACCAGTCACCTCCTGGCTTTGCCATCTTCCCTCTCCCTGTTGGGCCCCAGGATCCATCCCTGCATCCACACCTACCAAAAAATTGGCATCTCCTGGCCCAAGTATGGACCTTCACACCCACCCAATGAATCTCTAATCTCAAGTCCATTCAACATTTTCATGCCTCCGATCACCAGGTCCTGTAGAGCTGCACTGTCCAATCTGGTAGGTAGAAGTCACATGTGGCTATTTAAATTTAAACTTATTAAAATTAAATAAAATTTAAAATTTAGTTTCTCGGTTGCACTAGACACATTTCAAATGTTCAATATTCACATTTCTATCATCACAGAAAGTTCTGTTGGACAGCATTGCTATAGAAATTGAACTGAACAGAACAATATCTATCTCAAAGTTACAGGTTCCTGTTAAATTTTTTCTGACCAGAATGAATGGTTATTTCCTCCGAACCTCATAACACAGGGTCTGTTGTCCTATTTCATACAGACTTCATAATTCTTCTTCTTTTTTGAGATGTTTTTTATATATTTTTTCCTCTCAAACTTAAGACTCCTACTTGCTTTCTCATCGTTGCATCCTACCCAGTGCCTAAAACAGCACTACATACATGGCAAACGGCAAACACGCTGTAAATGTGATTTGACTCAGATTGAACAGGTGAGACTAGAGTGGACCAGACATGAGTAATGGACTGAGTTAATACCTTTGGGCATGGTCACCTGAAGAACTGATTTTCCCAAAGGGCAAAGAGAGGTGGGAATGTACCAGAGGTAAGGGTCAGAGATCAAATTCCTTGTACCAAGTATTTTTTTGGAATCATGTAGGCTTACTGGGCAGATGATCATGGGCAAGAATAAAGTCAGAAAGTTACTTTGACCTGCTTTCCCTCTTTCCCTCCTCTCCTTTCTCCCTGCCTGTCCATGCTGCTTAACAGACCCAGAGAAACTGTCTGGGAGCAACGCAGAAGCTTTAAGGGGCTCTATGCGCATACGAGTTAGACAGCTCACTGCCAAAGTCTTCTCCCATCTGAAACACCTCGGCTGATAGGCATGCACAGGGCACTGAGTGGTAAGTCTGACATTCAGAAATTAATGTCAAAAGTCATTCTTGACTTCCTTATAGGAAGAGGGCACTGTGATTATATTCAAGTGCTGTTTAAATGAAGAAATGTCAGGTATGTTCCATTCCAATTCATCAACACTTATTTCTGAGCCTTTGACTTGGAAGCAGGTGAAGATGAGCCCTCTGGAATGAACTAGGCTTGGTGGGCTATATTTGCAGGGCTGTGGTGCCTGCAAGTCCCCTGACTCCTTTAATCGTGATAATCTGGGGCAGCAAGGTTCCCTAGCCCTACCCATTCAATTATACCCCTTTCACCTCACCCTTAAACCTCCCAGCCCTCTAGGATGGTTTTTCTAGTGTTTTTTTCCCAGAGAGGGTCAGGAAGGAAACTTATCCACATCGCTACTCTCTTCTCCTACATAGCAGGCCTGGTCAAATGGCTTACGTTTCCTCTGAGGCTTGAGATCTCTATTTACGGGGGGAGGTTCCACGTTTGCAGGTAGCTCAGGCAATGGGCTGGAGAAGCTTCCTGAGCTCATTGGGATGTAGTCATCAGAGTTGGACTCAGTTTTGAGACAAGAGATGGCGCCCAGGGGGGCCATAGGCACATAGCTGTCTTCATCACTGGTTGAAGCTGTAGGGCACATTGGAGAGAATCTGCATGGCTGCAAGAGAACAAGTACGGGTTGGGAACCACAGAATAGTCATGGAAACTTCTGCCAGTAGGCAGCCTCACCTACATATACGGTTTCAATGGCAAATTATCCAAGAATAACTCTGAGCTTCCTTAGGAAAGTCAGACAAGCCTCTTACTCAAGCTCTGCCTCTGGGCTTAATTTGTGAGGTGTGTGACAACTTTCCTAGATCTCAGGCTGAAAGACAAAGGTTTATTAATTGATGCAAATGCTTCAAATATAAAGTGAGGCCTTCAGTAGCAACCCCCAAATCAGACAAGTGTCTGGACTATTAGAACTGGCTGCGTCCTTATAGAATACTATTTATTAAGTCCAGTAGTTCCCAGACAAGTACAAACCCTAAGGGTAGAACTGTAACAGTCCACAAATATTCAGACTTCAAGAAAATGTATATAGGTCAGGCTATTTTTTTTGGGCGGGGGAGAAATCGAGGCTTTAAGGAACTCAAATGCCAAACTCACCAAATTTAAACTATGCCGCTTGTCTTGCTGTCTTAAGGATTGGCCTTCTACATCAGCTGGAAGAAATAAGATGGAATGGTGAGAAATGCAGGGCTACATCAATTTAAACTAAGGTCCAAGATCCTATGCCCCTCAGGGCCCTGCCCTCTGCTCTGGAGAGGCAGAGAAACACAACACAGTTTCTATATGCAAGACTAGCTATTAAGTCTAGTTGGGTAGTCAGAATAGATGAAAGTCAGACCAGATTTTGAATAAGTTTCTGTATGACAGCTTTAGTTCTCCCTAAGAGATAGAACAAGTAATTAACAAGTATTTGTTGCATTTATTTCATGAATTTTCTGAACTTAGAGATGGTAGAGATAGAACAAGAGGTTTGAGAAGACAGAATGTGTGAGACATCCCCTGTGATGATCAGGAGAATAGGATGAACACAGAAGTGACAGCATTGCCAAGCAGCATTGAAGGCCCATTTGAGATCTGTGACCATGAATTGGTGACTGTGATTTTCTGCAACAATAGTCAGCTACTCAGGTACAGGCATGGAGACAGAGAAAAGGTGGATTAATACAGTATTAGAAACTTGTCAGATACATGTGACAGACAGTGTTGACAAAAAAATTTAGAATTAAGAGTTGGATTGAAAGAGATGTTCATAAAAAATGAAGTTAGTGATCAACATAGGGTTTCTGACTTTTTATTGAGCTAAGAAAGAACATTGAGCACAAAACCCAAATTCATATACCATCACTATTATCTAATAAAATATTAAAATATTTTACAACTATACAAGATAAAAATAAATAAAAAAGAAAGAGGAGAAGTCTATAAGGCAGCAAGGTATGGCAGTCTAGATTCCAGTCAGATGTAATTTTGGGGAATTAGCAGTTTAAAGATGGCACTAAAAACTACAGGAACAGATGAGATTATCTAGATTGCAAGAGTTGAGAGGAATTTAAGTATAAAACCTAGAGAATCCCAATATTCAAAGAACAGGAAGATGAGCACTGGCTCATCCTCAGAGAGTGCAAACATACAGTAAGAAGGAAACCCACGGGGCACAGTACATTTTAACTAAGGAATGAGGAAGGGCCAACAATGGAGACTGCTCTTCACAAGTGAGGTAAGTTCTCTTACCAAGTAAGGACCAGAGCAAATGTCCCCCAAGAACTTGGAGATGTCAAAAGTCAGGTTGTCTCTGAAAAATAAACTAAACACTCAACATCATCAACTTTAGAGTTCTGGCCAGGATGGAAGCATAGGCAGATACGCTTTGCTTCCTCAACCAAAAGAAGGACAACAACCAATTTAAAAACAAAAAAACCACCAGAACTGCCAGAAAATTGAACTGTATGGAAGTCTGACAACCAAGGAGTTAGAGAAGAAACACTCACCCAGACTGGTAGGAGGGGCAGAGATGGGCAGCCAGGTGGAGAGGATGCAAGGCAAGGCTACTGGCTGGGCACAGGAGGTGGTGGCCTAGTAAACCAGGTGGTCCCACATTTGCGTGCAGATAAGCCCGCAGGAACAACTGGGGAGTGAGATAGATATCACACACAACCCAGGGTTCCAGGATGGGAAACTAAAGCCTCAAAAACCCTGGCTGTAAACATCTGTGGGGGTTGTAGCTGTGGGAGAAACTCTCATCCTCACAGGACAGTTCGTTGGAGAGACCCACAGGGTCCTAGAAGGTACACAAACCTACCCACCTGGAAAGCAGCAGCAAAAGGAATCAATTTGCTTATAGAAAGTGGGAGAAGTGACTAAAAGTGCAGTGAGAGCTGAGCAAGTGGCATTGTTCCTTCTCTGAACCCTGCCACATACAGTGCCACAACACAGCAACCTGGGTTGCCCCACTCTGGTGAAAAACTAAGGCTCCACCCCCTACAACGTAACAGGTATGCTGAGATAAGGAAATATGGTCCAAATGAAATGGATCAAAACTTCACAAAAAGAACTAAACAACAAGGAGATAGCCAACCTATCAGATGCAGAGTTCAAAGCACTGACAATCAGGATGCTCACAGAAATGGTTGAATATGGCCTGGCTGGCGTAGCTCAGTGGATTGAGCGCGGGCTGCGAACCAGGCATCACAGGTTCGATTCCCAGTCAGGGCACATGCCTAGGTTGCAGGCCATGTCCCCCAGCAACCGCACATTGATGTTTCTCTCTCTCTCCCTCTCCCTTCCCTCTCTAAAAATAAATAAAGAAAACCTTAAAAAAAAAAAGAAAAGAAATGGTTGAATATGGATGCAAAATAGAGGAAGCAATGAAGGCTATGCAAAGTAAAATAAAGAAAAATATACAGGAAATCAACAGTGAAAGGAAGGAAACCAGGACTCAAATTAATGATTTGGAAAAAAAAGAAGAAAGGAACATTCTACCAGAACAAAATGAAGAAACAGGAATTCAAAAAACTGAGAAGAAGCATATGAGCCTCTGAGACAATGTTAAATATTCCAACATCCAAATCATAGGGGTGTCAGAAGGAGAAGAGGAAAAGCAAGAAATTTAAAACTTATTTGAAAAAAAAAATGAAAGAAAATTTCTGAAATCTGGCAAAGGAATTAAAGTTCCAGAAAGTCCAGGAAGCTCAGAGTCCCAAAGAACTTTGACCCAAGGAGCAACACATGAAGACATCTTAATTAAATTAACCAGGGTTAAAGATATTGAAAGAACATTTTTAAAAGACTTTTATTTATTTATTTGTAGACAGAGGGGAAAGCAGTGAGAAAGTAGGAGAAACATCAATGTGTGGTTGCCTCTCACACGACCCCTACTGTGTACCTGGCCAGCAACCCAGGAATGTGCCTGGACTGGGAATAGAACCAGTGACCCTTCCGTTCATAGGCCAGAACTCAATCCACTGAGCCACAATAGTCAGGGCTAAAAGGAGAGAATCATAAAAACAGCAAGAGAAAAAAAGACAATTACCTAAAAAGGAGTTCCCATAAGGCTACCAGCTAATTTCTTAAAAGAAACCTTACAGGTTAGAAGGGGCTGGAAAGAAGTATTCAAAGTCATGAAAGGCAAGGACCTACATCCAAGATGACTCTATCCAGCAAAGCTCTCATTTAGAATGGAAGGGCAGATAAAGTGCTTCCCAGATAAGGTCAAGTTAAAGGAGTTCATCATCAACAAGCCTTTATTATATGAAATGTTGAAGGGATTTATCCAAGAAAAAGAAGATAAAAAGCAAGAACAGTAAAATGACAACAAACTCACAACTATCAACAACTGAACCTAAAACAAAAACAAACCAAGCAAACAACTAAAACAGGAACAGAATCACAGAAATGGAGATCACATGGAGGGTTATCAGTGGGGAGGGGGAAGAATGGGGGAAAAGGTGCAGGGAATAAGAAGCATAAGTGGTAGGTACAAAACAGACAGGGAGATGTTAAGAATAGTATGGGAAATGGAGAAGTCAGATAACTTTTATGTGTAACCCATGGACACAAACTAAGGGAAGGATAATGCTGGGGGAGGGAGGGTGCAGGGCAGAGATGGAGTAAAGGGGAGAAAAAAATGTGACAACTGTAATAGCATAATGAATAAAATGTATTAAAAATATTTGTTTATCAGATATCTGTCCCCAGGCAGGGGAAACAAACAAACAAAAAAAAACAGTTGGGACTTCATCAAAGTAAAAAGATTTTGTACAGCCCTGGCTGGTGTAGCTCAGTGGATTGAGCGCGGGCTGCGAACCAGGCATCGCAGGTTTGATTCCCAGTCAGGGCACATGCCTAGGTTGCAGGCCATGTCCCCCAGCAACCGCACACTGATGTTTCTTTCTCTCTCTCTATCTCTCTCTCTCTCTCTCTCTCTCTCTCTCTCTCCCCCCTCCCTTCCCTCTCTAAAAATAAATAAAATCTTTAAAAAAAAAAGTTTTTGTACAGCAAAGGAATCATCAACAAAATAAAAAGACAACCCAGGGAATGGGAGAACATATTCACTGATACATCTGATAAGGAATTAATATTCAAAATTTATGAGGTACTTACAAAACCCAACACCAAAAAAACTAACAACCCAATTAAAAAATGGGCAAAGGAACTGAATAGACACTTCTCCAAAGAGGGCATACAAATGGCCAATAGACATATGAAAAGATGCTAAATGTCAGTACTCATCAGAGAGATGCAAATTCAAACCACAATGAGATACCATCTCACACCTGTCAAAATGGCCATCAATAAATCAACAAACAACAAGTGTTAGTGAGGATGTGGAGAAAGGGAAACCCTCTTGCACTGTTGGTGGGAATGCAGACTGGTGCACCCACTGTGGAGAGTAGTATGAAGATACCTCAAAAAATTAAAAATGGATCTGCCTTTGACTGAGCAATCCCAGTTCTGCAAATATATCCAAAGGAACCAAAAACACTAATTTGAAAGAACATAAGCACCCCTATGTTTACTGCAGCATTATTTAAAATAGCCAAGACATGGAAGCAGCCTGTGTCCATTGATAGATGAGTGGGTAAAACTGTGGGACACTTACACAATGGAATTCTACTTGGTCATAAAAAAGAAGAAACTTTTACTCTGTGCAGCAAATAGCATGGAGAACATTATGCTAAGTGAAATAAGCCAGTCAGAGAGAAATTCCATATAATTGCACTCATATGTGGAATCTCATGAAAAAAGGGAACTAATAAGCAAAACAGAGACAGCCTTGTAGATGGAGAACAGATGACAGCTAGTGTGGGGGGGAGTTAGGGGGTGGAGGGAATGAGCCCAGAAGAAAACGGACTCATTGATATGGATGAGATGGTGATAGTGGGGGGTGGAGGTATAAGGTAATGGGAAAATTATAATAAAGGTTATATATTAAAGAAGGAATATGTATTATATATATGCATATATGTATATGTATTGATATACATATCTATGCTCCTATGTCTCCAAGGCTGCTGAAGTACTGGTTAAAAGGTGCTCTGGAGTCACTCGGTCTAGTTTTAAATCCCCACTCTACCACTAATTAGCTGTGTGACTCTGAACACCTTACTTATACTCTGGGTCTCAATTTCCTAATCTATAAAATATGACCAATAGCAGATTCTTTGTCATGACTGCTGGGGAGGTTAGATGGGTTAATGCATGTAAAGGATTTAGTACAGTGCCTGGAACGCATAAAGTACTTAAATTTAGAATTCATTATTGATGTTGTTAATAAAGCATATGGGACTTGTGTATTTGAAAACAGTCCCCAATCTCCCTTTCCATTATCAGATCCCTAGTGCTGTCACCAAATAACGCGAATATGAAGAAAACCCTGCACTGACATCAGATAGCTTAAGAGCTTTATGATAGAATACTGATGGGTTCAGACTGAAGGAAGGCACCAAGAATAATCCATATCCAGTCCTATGAAACAGAAACCTGGAGAACAAGTCTCTGCCAGAATCTCACTCTGTTGGATTTCCTGCTATCTCACTAATAACTTCAGAGTTTCTTTTGCTATTGAATCCTTTTGCCCATGATTTCCAAATGTTATAGGGCTCTAGGCTGAGTCCTTGGTTCTTTTCTGTTCTCTGTATTCACTTTCTTCATGACCTCATCTAAGTCCCTTGGAACTTACTATCCATACACTGACAACCCCCAAATTCATACTTCCAGCTCAGGCCTCTCATTGACCTCCTGAATGGCATTTCTAACAGCTTACCTGACATTTCCATTAGGATATCTAGCAGGCAACTCAAACTCAACATATCCAAACACAGCTTTCTGACCTCTACCCCATCTTCCAACTTGCTCCACTTGTTCCTTGTCCCCATCTCAGTTTCTTTGGCCAAAAGCCATGAAGTCAACACTGACTCCATGCTTTCTCTACTGCACATCCCATGAGTGAGGTTCTGTCTTCAAGATCTATCAAGCATCCAATTGCTTTTTAACGAATTTGAAAGCTACTATCCTGGTCTCAGTTACCTTTATAGTTTGCCTGGATTACTATACTCATTTTCTAACTGGTTTTCCTGCTCCTACACTTGCTTCCTTCAGTCTATTGTTAACAGAGCAGTGATTCTATTATAGAGCAAGGCCTATATATAAATGGAAGGATATTCATGGTTGGAAAAACTCAACATTGTTGAACAATGATTAAAATAAAATTTAAAAAAAAAGAAAGAAAAACTCAACATTGCAAGGATGTCAAATCTTCACAGGATGATCTACAGATATGATGCAATCCTCCCCAATAATGAACCTTGGCCCCACTCTGCCACCAGTCACAAACATTGAATCCAGGTGAGTGTCAGCGGAGAAGGCAGAACAATCACTACGATGTGTTCCCTCTGCTTCATAGAATCCGTTTTTTGTTTGAGACTTATTTTCATATTCAATTATTCTACTGGTTTTATTTATTTCACTCTCCAAAGGTTGCTTACTTACTTTTTGTTTTTCCTTTTTCATCTACCGCTCACATGTTAGCACTTTAAGACCCCCTGGGTAATCAGCATATACTCATTCATTGAGATTATCAGAAAAAAGGAACATGTGCAATGGTCACATCACTAGGGGTATTGGGAGAGGTCTTTGCCAATAACTCAGTTCCTCAGTCAGAATAGGAAACATATACAATTTGAAGTGAGTCTGTGTTCCTTAAACTTCTATAATTCCATTAAAATGTAGCCTTATAGGTATCAGTGTAGGCGGGAGTGATTGAATTTGGAGAAAGAGAGGAAGGGAGGGAGGGAGAGTAGGGGGAGGGAGGGAGGCAGGGAAGCAGGGCAGGGGAGAGAAAGACAGAGAGACAGAGAGGGAGAGAACCCCATGAAAAGGAAGCACTTGACAGAAAAAAGCAAAAGAGGGTTCCAGGAGGGCATGCTGATGGACCAAGCTGATAGACTGGGTTAGCATTATGTTGATGGTGACAGCTTGATAAAAGCAACATCACTAGTGTATAGCCAGTTAAAAATTTGAAAAACCACGTCAGATGGGATGATGAATGAAGCTGATGGGATCACTGAAAATGAAAGAGCTGTTCTGTTGTCTCAGAGCTCACTTGTGAGAGGCAAAGAATGGAATCAAGCAGAACTGACATAAAAGATATCACCTTCTGTACCGAGTGGGTGCCAGAGTGACTCCATACAAACACCTGGAGCTTAGTGTCAGGTGGGGAGGCCATCACATGGGCAGAGGCATGTCTAGGGGACCAGGGCTCTGACTCTTTCAGCAGCTATGGGACCCAAAGACTTAAAAGGAGCCAGGCTTCTCCCTGTACCTGAATATTAGCATCTAACACTTACCTTTCCAGGGTCTCATGTTATCTAAGCCAGAAAGAGAGATTCTTCTTGGTGTAGTGCATTCTGGCTTCTTGATACTGCTGTGCCCACTCCACTGGAGCTGCTCCTCTTGGCGCCGTTCAGAGAGATGGATTGGTTTAGGGGGGCGAGGAGGTGGCACATTGGGCACAATGTCTAGTGTTGTTGCCCCATAGGGTAAGGAACCTTGGTTTTTATCTACCTGAATAGTGGAATTTAAGGAAGTTTCCAGCAATGGTGAAGAAAAGTGGTCCCTGTATGACCCATTGCTATCTCTATTCCAGATCATGGAAGCCCGAGGCCTTGCGTAGTAAGGCACCTCCTGAGATCCATTCCGAGGCCTCGCATAGTAAGGCACCTCCTGAGATCCATTCCGAGGCCTCGCATAATAAGGCACCTCCTGAGATCCATTCCGAGGCCTCGCATAGTAAGGCACCTCCTGAGATCCATTCCGACGGGTTAAGGGGTCGGCCAAGTTAACATAGTGCAGTGACTGCAGGCCATCAACAAAAACATCATCAGATGAAGTCTGTTCCAATGAACGGTCTGAGTTTGACCAACTGTCACATCTGGTGTGTAAACTGAGGGAAGAAAAGTATATAAATTTGACTGAAAGTAGCAGGTCCCTGGCAGCTGCAGTAGATACCACAGCAACATGGCTGATACTCCCTTGGCAGAAATCTAAAGAAAGCTACCTACCCACCACAAAACCCATGCTGCCTCATTCCCATTCCTTCAATATTACCTTTTATTTTCCTTATATAGCCACATTCCCTCTACAACCCTCAGTCACACCAACACCTTGATGTGGAAAAAAAACTGGTTTGTACATTTTTCTTTCATATGAAAATGCAAGGTTAGAAATGAAAGCCACAATGCTACAATATATGACTCATTTTGTTTAGTATATCACATACTTCATCCTTCATAGTGGTTGATAGTGATCTGTCCCCACCCTGTCAGTAGCAGGAAGAGAAGTGAGGGCAGATACACCCACTAAAACCTGCTGCAGCTAAACGGACTGATTCGGTCAGGCACAGTGAGCACATCTCACTGACCCTGAGAGAGGAGGCAGTGTGGGCATGGCAAACAGAGGAGAGTGTGTAGGAGGCCTGGCTCAGAGGGAGTCCGGTGCATAAGCATACCTGGCACGGTGCAGTCTTCCAGTCTCACAGTTGGACAGAATCAGATAATCAGGAAGTAAGGGAAACTCTGACTCACTTCTGGTTTCCTCAGTGGCTACAGTATTAGAGTTTGGGTCATCTCTTGGCAAGGAGGAGCTGACAGCATGGGCAGTGTGAAGGGAGCTGGCAGAGGATGGCTGGAGGGAGCAGGGTGTGTGAGAGAGGCTCTCCGTGGAATCTGCTGGAGAAATCATTTCCCACGTTAACGTTTAAGAATGGCTATAACACTCACTCACAATTTCTCAAACAGCATCTAAAGAAGCCAGATAAAAGATGCAAATTACAGCTGGTGTTTGTACTGATGGAGGAGACCACTTCCCCAAGCTATAAACAATGTCTGGGAAAGAAGGCCAATGTTCTTAAGGGTGAAGTGTTGAATCAATTAAGAGTTAAGAAAAAAGAAAAGAAAAAAACAAGCATCCTTGGTATAAAAATCTGCAGTTAGACAGTCTATACACAGCTTCTTTATGGCCCTCAGCCCCAGCCCTGCATCACTGTTTATTCACTCAACAAACATACATATATATGCATATATTTATGCATATCAAATACATATGCATGTACTTACATGTGCATTTCTGAATACATGTATGTATGCATATATAAATATCTGTGTATATAGAATACCTACTTTGCACCTACTTTGTGCCCAGAACTGTTCTAACTCTTCTGCTACAGCCAAGACAAAGACTCGGCCCTTACTGTCCACCAGAAGGGATAGACAAGTAACACATAAATAAAGAATACAGTTAAAGATTGACTGTTAATGACGTATAAGGAAAAGGAAGGGAAAAAGGGGGTGTTGTGATAACTAGTAAAGCCCACATTTCTCAAGGAACATAACATTCAGAAACCCCCAATGAAAAGCCCCCTTTTATTTCCCCTTTGAATCCAGTTAGCAGGTGTTCAGAATTCCTGAGTCAGAGTGGCCCAGAAACACCTGGGTTCAAGTTCAGGCTCTATTATCTAGCTGTTGTGACCTTGGGAAAATTACCTTCCTGTTCCAGGTTTCCTTCTCTGTAAAGGAGATACAAATATTAGTACATATGACACAGAATGGGTCTAGGGATAAGAAGAGCTAATATGTAAAAGCATTTAGCAGAGTCCCTGGCCAAAGTCTGCACAGTATGCTGACTACCTGTGGCTGCTGTAGACAGAACCAAACATATGTGGAAAGCCACAAGAAACCCCTTCGGGTGTGGTTCTCCAATGAAGAGGACTCTGCCCTCACATCCTTCTAAAAACTAAGGGGAAATACAGGGAATAAAAGAGGTCATAGGGGGTTTCAGGCTTCCTCCAGCTTCATGCCAGAACTTTCCATTTCCTGCTTGGTGCCTTACTCATTCCTGTTCCTCTATGAAAATTGGGAAACATGTTATGTATCTATGTCTTAGGATAACTCCTGGATGAGGAAAGAAACAGAGGAAACACATAACATGATACATGACTATACATCCAGTTTAGGCTGAAGGTAGGGCCTAGGGTGGCAAAGAGTGGGCAGCAAAGCTAGAGGAGTTGGTCAAGGAGCCTCTGGCCATTTGCCATGTGAGAATCCAGCCAGGGTACCTGCACTGCCACTTTGCTAATAAACTTTATCTGTTGTAGCAAGGATAAAGAACTCGTCAGCACTTCATTTCCTTTCATTTGAGTGCTGTTAAAGCTCAACAATGTAACTGAATAGCTTCACTTAATAAGCTTCCCTGGTTCATTAAAAAAGAGAGAGAGAGCTTTGTCCTCAGGAAACACTCTCTCACATGCTGTAAAGATGCAACTCTGACTCTCCACCACCACCTAGCGTTTAATGTAGATATTTCAGTGGCCACTGCTAAGCATACAGAAACAGTAGAAATGTTGAAGCAACTGTTGACCATGGAATTTAGGAGTAAGGTTCTGTCTACCAGACTAAGGCTAAAAGAAATCAGATGGAGTCCTAGCTGGCGTAGCTCAGTGGATTGAGTGCAGGCTGCGAACCAAAGCATCGCAGGTTCAATTCCCAGTCAGGGCACATGCCTGGGTTGCAGGCCAGGTCCCCAGCAACTGCACATTGATGTTTCTCTCTCTCTCTCTTTGTACTTGAACAATCGTTAAAATAAAATTAAAAAAAAAAAAGAAATCAGATGGAAAGTTCCATGGTTCAAGGATCAGGGCATGCTGCCCAACAAAACCCATGAAGGGGAATGAATTGGAACCTTAGGTGTAATCTACCTGCTTTATTACATAGAATGGGCAGAGTGTGTGTGTGTGTGTGTGTGTGTGTGTGTGTGTGTGTGTGTGTGTGTGAAAGGGAGAGTGAGAATAAGAGAGAAAGAAGGAGAAAGAGCCTCATGACTCATTTGTTCCCACTGCCCAGAAATGGAACAGAGCAAACTTGGACCTAATTTCCCTTGAAGAGACCTAAAACCAATTACAGATATGAAGAATTTTCCCCTGCCTATGATAAGTAGCCAAGTTCTGTCTTTCTACTACCTAGTCCTAAGCAATACAATAGGGAATAGAAAAGCTGGAGTTTCATGAATTAATCAAAGATGGTGATATTTAA
>PVIA01010499.1:0-51302 GCA_004024845.1 Tonatia bakeri
CTGGAAAACCTCTGAATTGTGTGTTGTAACTCGGCGAAGGGTAGGGTGTGTGAATTTTATCTCAGAGCCATTAAAAAAAGTGGTAGTGCTCGGAGCACTGGCAAAAACTAGGGAGAGAAAGAACTTCGTTGAACGTGAGGGCAGATAGATTTCAGCTTAGCAGCATTATGGATGGCACGAGGGTAAATGTAGGAAAATAAATCTTACACTTTGAAAAAGTTGATATATTCAAAGAAGGAAAACATGTTTCTTGTAGAGTGGCTTGACTTTAGAAACTGCTGACGTCCGTTAGATCAGAGTTACAGTGTGTTTTTCAGCCTGGTTCAAGAGCAAATACACGGGAACAAGCCAAGTGTCCCTCTGTGAGGGACTGATTAAGTAAAGCATAAGTTCATCCAGTGCAGTGTTGTGCAGCCATTTTTTAAAGAGTGAATTCAGTCTATAAGGGTTTATCTGAAGAGACAGGAACACTCACATCGGTTTTTCAAAACCCATACTTTATATACACAGGTCGCTGTACATGTGTGCTTGAAATATGTATGCAATCTTTCTGGCATAATGTACAAAAAACTATTAAGTACACCTGTGGGGAGTCAGACTGAAGGGTAAAGAAAGTAGAACTCTTTAGTTTTTACATTAAATTCCTCTTCCTAGGTGTAGACCTTGAGATCTTTTTCAAGTATGCACACAATTTGCTCCTCTTGCTTCTTCCTCTTTTCTTTATTATTTCAGATAATTCCAGGTTTACAAAAGAGTTTTAAAAAATGTCCCCATATCCTTCACCCAGCTTTCTCTTTTGTAAGTGTCTTACATAACCATAGAGCATTTATCAAAACTGGTCAGTTACCCTTGGTACAGCACTATGAACTCAGACACAGATCTCTGACCATCGCTGGCTTTGACATCACTGCCCTTCTCCTCTCCTAGGATCCAGTCCAGGATCCCACACAGCATTTTATCGTCACCTGTCCTTCGTCTGCCCTTGTCCTTCGTGACCTTGAGACTTTAGAAGAGTACTGGTCAGTTACTCTGTAGAACGTCCCTCGACAAGGGTTCGTGTGGCATTTTCTCGTGGTTAGATCGACATTATACATTGGGGGAAGGACACTACAGAGGCGTAGGCTGTTTGTAGTGCATCGTATGCACGATATTGGTGTGCATTGCTGGGGATGTTTACCTGTGTTTACCTTGAACACACCGCTCAGGTGATGTCTGCCAAGTTCCTTCACCGTCAGCTTGCAACTCTCCCTTTGTAATAACTACAGTATGTATTTTGTAGCGATACTTTGAGGTTATGCTAATACCTGTTACTGTTTACACATTTTCCCACAAATTTTAGCCTTCACTGATCGATCTTGCCTGCAGCACGTTTTACCAACTTATTAATGATTTTCTACTTGTCTCATTTCTTCTGTATTTATTAACAGAATTCTTCCACAAGGAAGAGTTGCCACCTCTCCCCAGTGTGTTTGTTTAGGCAGTTATTATTTCTGTCAGTGCGGCCTCCTGGATACTAATTGTATCATCGTTTTATAAACCGGGACCATTGTTCCATTGTGGGGGTAGTTCCACCTCTGCCACGGGGAGCTCTTCCAGGCTGCATCCCCTGCCCTTTGTACATGCTTCTGTCTTTTCTTCCTTCCCCCCCGCCCCCCTTCTTCCTTCTCTCTCTCTCTCTTTTTTCTTTAGACCCTCGGGATGCTCCAACTCATTTTGTATTTTCTCTGCTGCAGCCTTAGCTCCACCGATTCTTCATAGAGGACCATGCAGTTCGAATCAAGATATTTATAGTCATTTTCATGATGTAGAAACTAGTGTAAAAAAAAAAAAAGAGCCAGACCTGGTGCCTCAGTGTGGCAAACATCCGTAAAGGACACAACTGCTTTGAACTTCAGTGATCCCAGGCCCCGAGTTGATTAGGTCCCAGGAAGTTTCTCTAATACAATTAATTGATTTAAAAATTCAAATAAAGCCTGTGGCAAGGGAGCTCCCCACACACCCTGCCACCTTTTTTCCTAATTAAAATCCAGGCCTTACTTTAACATAATAAGACTGGTTTTCCTGTATTATAACTTGACTTTGGACACACTTCTGAATGAGGAGATCCAGAAAGGAGAATGCTTGTGAGGACAATTTTTAGTTGGAGGGCTCACTCCCCTCTTGCTAAAATAATAATAATAATAATAATAATAATAATAATAATAATAATTCCTTTATTCTTAAAAAGCATACCTCAATTGAGTGAAAGAATATTGGCCTTACTTTATTTCTGAAGAGGAAGTTTGTCTTGTCCCTTCTTACAGAGTATGGTAGAATATTCTTCTAAAGGATTTTTTTAAATTATCACTAAAAATACTTAAATAACTTTTATGTTGCTTCCTCTAGCTTATAAAAGGAAATAGGATGTGTTTGCATTGAAATCTGGCAATGATTAATTAACTTTCCAAGTGAAGTTTAAAGAATACAGGGGGAAAAAACCATGCATATTAAATTCAGTAGCAATGTGTGATAAATTTGTAAAAACCCGTGATCACAGTCTCCTTTTTTGTTCCCCTCCCATTGTAGTGAAAAAATCTTTACCTGCTGCTGTGCAGAGCTAATAAAAACAAAAACAAAAAACACCTTTTCCTGAGATTTTTTCAAATTCTTTGTTATTTAAGAAATCATTATTTGAATTTTGTTTGCTCAAATTCTGATTGTTTCTCCCTCTCTCTCTCCTTTTCTGTCCAAGTTTGTAGTTTCTAATAGGAAGAAAAGAAGTCTACTATTTGGAATTTTCTTTGATATATCCTTGATTTACATGGCAAATAGAAAGCAGCTGTCTATTTAAACATCTAATTCTTGAAACCATAGTCCCCTCAAGCGTCATCTGGAAATAATGTAGCTTGTAAAACAAAGCTAAGAAGAAAAGGCAGTGTTTGTTTTATGTGGGATGAATGATTTCTGTTGGGGTCCTTTAATTCGGCTATTATGAGGGTTATTAAAAAGCAGTATTACAAAAGGGGTTTAAATGAAAAGAGTTTTTTTGAGTTGGTATCTTATTATTACAGTTGATTATAGTCAAAGCTGCAAATGTTTTTTAAATGGTACTTGTAGTTTCTCCAGATAAGATCCCCCCAAAACCAGTCATCTTACTCGTCGTAGGAGTGGAAATACAACTCTTTCCTTAGCCAATTTAATTTCTGAAAACAAATTGTACTTGAGAATTCAGCTCTGCCTGTTATTCTGGAAATTTCATGGATTTCTGAAAAATTCTGAAGAATCCTTGTTAGAATGTTTGGGGATCACCTGATGTTTGAGCATGAAAACATCAGAGTTTATCTAGACTTCAGGTATTATTAGAAGATTCAATTAGCACTAGGTACAGTTAAGCCTAAATTGTTCCTTAATTTATTGATAAGTTACTTGAGTTCTGATACTTGAGACCGTAGTCATGAGGAGTGGTGTGCTTTGGGGAGTGGAAAGCCAATTAGTTCTTGCTTTGACAGTTGAGTATCTTCATTTTCTTGATTTGTTAATGCAACAAAGCAGTTATTTTTGGATAGTTGATATACAAAAACTAAATTTCTTTCCTAAAATGTAATTGGTACCACAGGAATTAAATCACTTAGCATGTTTGTTTAATAATCAGTAGGGCAGGAGTGGGTACATTATTTTCCCACATTTGAGTCACCTATAATCTCTCACCTGGTATTTTCTGTGTTCTCAAATTTGTACTTTGCCTGAGGTCATGAGGAGAGTATTGGGTTGCTCTGAAACACATCTTGTTTTCCTGTAATGCACAGTGCTAATTGATCAGTTGAGTGATTGAATTAATGATTTATCTGCTTTTTTAGGGTTATGTTCGGGGCCTAAAATGTACTGAGCCTTTAATAACCAGGCGTTGTCTTTCTTACAAAGTTATTTCATACTGGCCTGTGAATTCAGATTAGAATAAGAGTAACTTTCGTTTCACTATTAGTAGTACTTTAGCTTACTAACCAACTCCAAGTCCTAAGTTTCCCATACCCATTGTGAGTGCTCCCTATAATGACCAATATTCTGCAGGCTAACAACAATTCCAGTTACAAAGGAGTAATGTATGCACCGACACACTCCATGTGGTCCTTGACATGCCTCATTCTTTCATCCAGCAAGCAGTGAGCAACTGCTGTTTTTCCACGTCTTTCTTTCCTGCCGTGTGAAGACGTCAGTGAAGAGAGAAAGTCCTGCCCTTGTGAAGCCTACATTCTGGTGGGAGAGCTGGAGAATGAGGCACGAACGGGTGAGCGAGTGAAGCGCTAGGAGGTCCCGTGGGAAAACAAAGCAGGGTTGAGTGTGAATACACTGAGCACTGCTGAACCAGTGGAAAATGGTTAAGACGTAAATGTTATGGGATTTTTACTACAATTTTTGTTGCTGCTAAAGAATATGAGTACTGGGACCTGAAAAACTGGACTTAACTTTCATGTGACCTTGGCCTTCTTAACTCCTCTGGTCTTTGGTTTTCTTATTTATTAAATAAAAATAAATACGCTTCACCCGTGGGATTGTTGTGAGAATTAAATGGGAGAATGCCCAGAAAGCACTCGGTTCAGTGGTCGGCATGTAAGTGCGACGTAAACTCCAGTGGTCACTGTTGCCACCACTGCAGCCTCTGCCCTCGGGGAGTGCTCTGTGGTTGGCGATTGTGGCAAATTAAAGGTTAACTGGGATAGTGATGCCCAGTGTTAACCTGCCCTTTTTCACATACCGTGACAATCCTGTGCCTGAAAGGACTTGTTAGGTGTCAGATGCAAGCAGACAAAATCACGAATGAACAGGCATGGACCCTGCCTGCCTCCCCCTCCCCCGCCCCCCACACACACTGCTCAGAGAGGTAGTAGAGGGGAAAACCATATAGCGAACAAATAAATAGAAAATTATAAATGGGTCTAGGGAAAATAAGTGACATAATTCAAGAGATTGTGAGAATCCTAATTTAGATTTGGGGATGTAGGGGAGGTGGGGGTATCTGCTCTGTGAGAAAGTGGTATTTAACTGAAACCTGGCAGATGCATGAGTCAGCCATGAGGAAGAGTGGGGTGGAGTGTTTTGAACAGCATGTGCAAATGCCCTGAGGTAGCTCTGCTTACCCAGCAAACCATAAGCAGGTGCAGGTGTCTTGGAGAGGAGCATGGCCAGTGTCAGGCTGTGCCAGGCCTGGTGGGCTACTCATGGTAAGGATTGGGGAGGTCAGCCATGTAGTGCATGGTAAAGTCATTGGAGGGTTTGAACAATGGAAGTACCTTTGAAAAAGTATTATGGCTCAGTGATTTAAAGAGGTAAGAGGTGAGGTTGAGAAGCCAGCCAGACCATCCTGCTGAGAAAAGACGGTGGCTCGGAACACAGAGGAGTCCAGACTGGAAAGGGAAATGTAGGTGTCATCAGCCTACATGAGACATTCAAAGTCACAGCAATTCATGAGAGCACAGAGAGAGAGAGTGGCGGGAGAGGGGTAGAAGGGCCAGTCCAGAGTCCGAGGGGCCTCCAACCTTTAGAATTTGGATAGAAGAGGAAGTGCTTGTACCGGACCGTGGGGACACCCAGGGTGCGTGGTGCCGGGCGGGCGTGTCCTGCGGAGGAGGAAGTGCCAACCCCGCCGTGGGTCGAAGACTGAGGGCGAGGTGCGGGTGCAAACACATCCACTCGTTTGGGCAAAACAGCTGGTATCTGGTCAAGTAAAAATGGGGATTACTTTGGGTAGTATAAACTGACAGCTAGATTGTCCTGAGAGGATTCTTTTAGGGATTAGATGTTTCTAATTGAAGTTTAGGAAAGAAAGAGTGTAAAATTAATTATTCTCAATCTCCTATTTAGCCCTTCTTTCCCTTCACATACATCTGTCCCCCTGTTCCTGTTTCTCAGTGTGCCCAACTTTATGAAGTTCCTGTGTGGGCTAATGAGTTAAGCTTGTTTGAGGTGCACGTTTTGTAGCAGTGCCTTAATTAATAATAATTCATAATAACCTCATAGTAGTGAAGTACTCTGATTAATTATCTTCAAGTCTGTGTGTCTCTCAGATTTTAACTTAAACTATGCTTAATAAACCAAGTGGCACGCAGTGAAGTCGAAGTGGTGTTTGCACAGCTCAGGTTCTAGGGACTCCGAACGGCTCCATCACAGCGCTGGGACCACTTGTATGAGATCGCACGATACATTTAAGCATCTCTTACATTATTATATAATAAGCTTTGAACGCACCATTCCATCCATAGTTCAAAGGAAATAGTCTTTGAAAGCATGTATAATGTATTTTTGCGTGTTTGTCATTTTCCTCAAAAAATACAAAGGAAGAGGTTTTGAGAACCGCGCACAAATGAGGGAAGTGAGTGCTGTGTAACAAAGGGTGAAAACTTGTGTGTGTGTGTTGGGCTTTTGTAAAAGCTTTAGATTGTTTTTTTTTTCTTTTCAGTTTTTCATCCTGCCGTCCTATTACATTACTTATGTAGAACCTTCTGTCCATTGAGTTCAAAGCACTTACAGTCATCAAGTCATTTATTTCTTGGATTTATTGAACGGGTACCCATTGTTCAAAAACCTGTGGGCGTAAGTACCAAGTTATAAAAGCATACAAATTAAATGTAATAACACAGGAGCGAGAGAGAAAGCCAGCAGGATCACTGCTGTGCCTGCTTGGGAATGCCAGCCTCTTACAAAGAAAGGAAAGAAAACAAAAGAGAAAGAGAAAAGGAATAAAGCAGCCACCTAGGATTCATCATGTTCTGAGAGGTACAAAATAAATTTGTCAGTCTAAGGGAGCACCCACGGGGTACAGCTAAGAGAAGCCCAACTGAGTTTGGAAGGTGTGCTGGAAAATGCTGTGGGCTCAGATCTTACTCTGGTAACAGAGCGTGAGAAATCATTCTTCCCTCTCCCGCATTTCTGCAGCTAAGGTGTCCAGATACAAGGAGGTTTGGTCACCTGCCATTGTCGTAAAGCAGCGTCCTAAAATTTGAGTCACAATCTTGTTCTCCACTTCCCAGTTAAACCTTAGTTTCACTCCTTTCAGGATTTTAGCTTCAGAGACATGTTGCTTTTTAGTTGTCTCCTCATAGGATGTCTTAAAGATGAGTATTTTCAAAGTTTAGTAAATTAGAAACACTTAAGCAGATTCTAAAATTAATTTAGAGATAGAAAAGCCTCATTTTTCAAGGAGAAGTCAGTAATAGATGATTAAAAATTGAAAATTAAAAAACACCAGCACACACATTGTTTTGCAATAAGAAGACAAAGGTAGTGGGGAGTGGGAGTTAGGGGGGAGGGGAGACTTTGTCCGGGCGGCTGCCCTTCTTGTTTCAGACCTAGTCGTTTTCTTAACTGTTGAATATACTCATTTGTTACTTAGATAAAATTCAAACAAAAGTTTAGGGAAATGAGAAATGAGAACAGGAAACCAAACCCTTGTGTACAACGAGTATTTGGGATCATTTTAAAAAATGAGATTAAGGTATTATCCTCAAAGTCTTAGCCTGTAAAAGAAGGCTCACCAGCACCCTCACTCTATTAAGCGTAGTCTGATTTTGGTGATTCAAGAGAGATTGGCTAAAACTGCTTAATAAATTATGCATTCTGTAATTAGGCATTTTCTTCTGATATTTTCCTTATTTAATTGGAAGTCTGTAATGGCACTGACTGAAACCCTTGAAAGTGTCATAATGTGAAGTCTTGAGTGGGGTGCTTCCTGTGCTGCGTTTTCAGGTCTCTGTCTAGAGGGCAGTCACTTATCCTCCCTTCTTCCCTGCCCTGCGCCTCACAGCACTTCCCGCAGCTGGCATTCTCACCCTGTTGGAGTGTGAACTTCACCCAGGCCGGGGTCGCGTCCTTTGGTCTCTGCTTTAATCCAGTGCCTTGTCCACTGCTTTTTCGTAACACCAGCCCTACTACGGCAGTTACCATCTGGGATGCTGTGTTGGCCGATGATTGGTAGCTATTGGGAGGACTAAATTGTGTCAGTCAGCCTGGTAAACTGAAGGAGTTACAGAAAACAGCTTCTTGGAGTTCACTGAACCGGACCTACCACGGCCTGCAAATTACAGGGAGCAGAGAATAGCGAGCGCGTGCTCCGTGTTTTTTGTGTTGTCGAAGCTCTTAGGAGGCATAAGGAGTACTCACGCACTGTTCTGAGGTCTTTCATAAAAGGCAGTTTGTAACTAGTTTTTTGCACAGTTAATGCATCTTTACTTCCTCCCTCTGCGTCTTTGTCGGTCTTTCTGTTTTTGTATTCTTTTTCTCAACATGTCTGATTCCTCTTCCAATTTACTCACATTTTAATTGACATAAAGTTGAAGTCGTTAAGAAGGTTATAATCATTCCTTTATTTGGCTTGTTGGCGTACCAAAGAGTTGGAGTTAACAATGACTGTTGAATAATAACCAGTAAATTAGTTCAAATACTGTTACCGTATGTTTTCTAAGTATAAGTCAAACACATGGGGGGGGAGCTACTTCCTAAAAATTTTGCTTGCAGAGAGGTGTTTTTATTAAGAAAGCAACGGGCCCTCCACATCCGCAGTTTCACATCCACGGGTACCACCAGCCTCAGGGGGGGGAATACTCAGGGGGAGGAAGTTTGATTCTTGAAGTGTATTGCTGGTTAGTATTTAGCATGCACAGACTTTTTCTCCCGACATGACTCCCTAAACAGTACAGTGTAACAGCTACATCGCTTTTGCATTCTATGAGTGTTATAAGTGATGTGGAGAGAGTGGGAAGTCCAGGAGAGGATGTGCATGGGGCTGGGTGCAGGTGCTGCGGCATTTTGTATAGGGAGTGCGCACCACAGGTGTCGGGCTCCTGGGTTGAGGGGCTGCGACCAGTTCTCATGGACACCAAGGGGTGGCTGCAGATCACTAAAACTGATTTTATGCTGCCATTTGTTGTTGCTGTTCTTTGGACATTTAATAGTTCTTGTTTACCTGACTCCCAGTGTAGTCTTTTGTTAAAACCAAGTGATTTTCAGGAAAGTTTTAACTAGCCATTGGTTTTGTGGATGAAATGAAGCAAATATTTTTCTGCAGTTGAACATTTAGGTCCTTGCCAAAGTTGAGTGAAATGCAAAAAAACTTCCTGTCGAGCCTCACACCTGTGACCCACACCCGTTTCCTATGCTGTCTGTCCCCCTGGAGCCGGTGCGTGTCCAGTAATATCTCTGACTTTGGACCTGAAGGAAGGCCTGGTTTTCCTTTAACTAAGAAAAAACAAAACTGCCTATCTCTTACAGGATAGTCGACCAAAGAGGATTATCCTTAAATTGCCCGGTAATGGTCTCCATGTTGTAGAAAAAAGCTACATCTTCATTATATTACTTCCTGGTACTGTCACTTTTATGAAAATGCTACTAAGTGAATTTTAGCTTTGTTGCTAAATGTTACAATGTATGCATTAACCTAAATGTGTTTTGTTTGCTTTTCATAGCTTTCTTGTAACAAAATCTTTTCCATATTCCCAGATGGATACAAGTAGACTAGAGGAAGCAATGGAAAAGAGCAGAGTCCAAAATCTAGTTCGTGCCAGCTAGATTTTGACTGAAGAGCTTCCTTTGATAGCCTTTTTCTATATTTCTCTATTAATATCAACTTTTTGTTTGCCTTTAAATAAAGAATCTTGTTCATTCTATGTAGGGTTTCCCCGCCCTATTTTATCTTTGACATATTGGTAGTTGTTTCTACAAACTTTTGTCCAGAAAATAAAATCAGGCATCTTTTTCTTCCAAAGAAATTGACACCATATAGCAAAACTGACGGGCAGCCCCAGCCCACGATGGGGCTGCGTAATTAATGGGTTGCTGGACTGTGACCCCAAGCTGAGCCATTCTCAGTGAGACCATTACGAATGTGACACGTTAAGTTTCATTCCCCAAAACTAATTTTATGTTATACAAACACAAAAATAGATAATCACGAATAAAGACTTTTTATTTTGTAACCCTGTATCACAAATGACAGCAAGATAAGAATTGGGTTGTTTCTGGTTTTTTTGGGTGCATGTGAGGTTTTCAAAATGTAAGTCCAATAAAATTTAGACTGAAGACATCTTATTTAGTAACTCTTCCTTTAGTGAGCATTCTTCTTTACTCTGAGGACCTTTAAATTCATTTTAAAATTAGCGTCTACCACAAGAAATAAATTGCAAATTTAATGCAGGATTGCCTCCCCAATTTCTTTAATCCTCATTGCTGGGCGATAGACAGTTTCCATGGCAACTTCTTCAAATGATCCCTTGCTCTAATTGTAGCAGCTGACTGAGTCACCCTCACTGCCATCGACCTTGACTGAATCATGAGCATTGGCAGTTGTTTGGACAAAATGTAGGCATTGGTCCCAGTCATTAAGCAAACCATAAATACAACTTTTGGTCATTACAGGGGATATGGTTATAATGCAGTGGGTTTCAGATCAGCTGTCTTTAGTCAAAAGTCACATATATTTTAGCATTAGACTTGGGATATTAACATCATATTTCCTAAGGAGGTTAGCCATTTAGTGAAATGATAGCATTTAGGGTGTTAAATATCTCAGGTTCATAGTTAGCTCAGTGCATTTCATTGTAATGCACACAAATGTTCTAAAATTCAAATTTCAATGTCATGGGAGCACTTCTCTTTAAATAGACATAAAAGTTCAAGTCAGGAAACATTAGAATTGTTTGACTTTGTGCCTGGTAGGGTTACCATACCTCCCAAGTACATCTGTATCTAATAGGAAACTTTCATTCATTATTGCTATTGCTTTGACTAGTAAAAGCAACAATTTCTTGAGCTGCTACTGCATGTTAGGCGTTGGGGTAGGAGTGTTGTGTATTCCTTATTTTGTTTCCACTCTACTGTAACAGTGTTGCTGATAAAGAAATCAAGGTTTAGAATCTTGCCCAAGGTCACGTAAGCAGTAAATAGTAGAATAGGATTCAAAGGCCAGTCAGGTTGTAGCAGCAGACTGCGTCACCCTCATCGCCATTAACCTTGACTGAGCCAAGGTCAGAGGCTGGGCTGTTAACTGCTCCGCCACAGAATTCCTCTTCCATGTTCTGGCCAATTTTCCGTAAAGTTAGAGAGTCTTTAATATATAGAATAATGCTCCTTATTTGAATCTATGGAAATAGTTTTTAGTATCTAGATTGAGGTTCAGCATCTCTCAGTTATATTTGCAATATTATTGCCAAATAAGAATAACAAGTTTTTGTTCCCTTTTTTAAATGTTCAATTCCTTACATAGCTTGAAAAAAGCATTTTTAAGAAATGTTTGCCTTACAGATTTTGACAGGATGTTGTAACTCCAGGGTGAAATGCAGGGTAAGAACTGCATCTAATTTTAGATCCTCAGTACCAGTTCTCATTGCTGGGTGTCGAGGTGGTGGCCCTCAGTCACCTGGTGGGGGGCAGTAGGAAAGAGCTCCTGAGAGAGTTGCAGCTCCGCGGGGGCCAGGGCCTCACCTTTCCAGACAGACGCATTAGACCACGCTTAACCTTCGAGCATTCACTGAAAAGCCAGTCAGAGAAAGGCAACTACCATGTGACTCCACTCACATGTGGAGTCTAATGAACAAGCCGAACTGACAAGGAAGATAGAGGCAGACTCCTAGGTGGAGAGCAGGCTGACAGCCCTGGGCGGAGGGGTTGTAGGGTGGACGGATGGAGCGAAAAGGAAAAAGGACTCAGGGACTCGCGGACAGCAGTGTGGGGATTGCTGGGGTGGGGGGCTGGAGGTGGAAGAGGGTGTAAGGGGAATAAATGGTAATGGAAAAAATACAATAAAAAAAGAATTCATTGAAATTTTAACTGGTTTCTTCCTCCCCACGTCTGTGGAAACCACTGCTTCCCCCTGTGCACTGCCGGAAGCTGGGGAGTGCTGTGTTCCTTCTCTCCGCAGAGGGACTGGTCCTCTCGGGCCTTGGTTTCGTTTGATCGCTTTGCAGAGTCATCATCGCCGTTCTCTGATGGCTTTAAGACGACGTAAAGCTTACTGAACTGTCTGGACCTTCCGGATGGGTAGGGCTGGAGACGCACTCTCTGCAGCTTTCCACAGCCTAAGCATAAGCCAGGCTGGCTCCTTACGGAGCTCCCCTGCCGAAGGCCCTTTTATTTCCCATTTACAGGAACTGAAGCCCAGAAAGGGACATGTCCAGTCCATGGCGAAGCTGGGACTGGACCCCAGTCTAGGGCCTCTCTCTACTGACGTGCAGCTATCTCTGTTCCTGCCTTTTTTTTTTTTTTTTTTAATTTAAACTTCAGGGCTCTCACTCCCCTGTATGGTTCTTCACTGCCCCTCGTAGCCCCAGTGACTCCTCCTCCCAAGGAAGAATGAAAAAAGGACCCCAGACATCACAGGCCTCTGACGTGACGTCCACGACGTACAAGTTTACAGAGATTATTTCCCTCTGTGCGCTAACAGTGTCAGAGATAACCCACAGACACTGAGAGCAATGAGTTACAGAAGATCCAGTAGATCCCTTGGTTTAGAGAATGATTATTTTCAGACGTAGCCTTACACTTGTTTACTTGCAAAGCTTGTTGGGGCCTTTTCCTTCTAAATTAACAATGATTCTGTTTCAGGAGCTGGGGTCATCTGAAGTAAATTCTGGATTTTACTGAAGCTTGGGGTCACCCTAGAGATTTTTCTACATTAATCACATTTTGGGTTTCTCTAATAAAATTTGCTTTTTAAATGCAGTATTTTTTTCCATTCTTAATGGAAACTAAGACTTACAACTAGGAGGGAATTTTTTAAATCTCATAAGCACTTGTTTTTGCAGACAAAAGACTGAAGCTCAAGTTGAGTGACTTACCCAAGGTCACGCAACTAGTGGTAGGCTGAGCTGGGACCAGACCTGGGACCAGACCTGGGATCCTGTATCTCTGGTGGGATGATGGGAAGCACTCAGTAGACTATCAAAGCCATAAAAAAAAAAGGTGCATCTTCCTAGAGAATTCTTCTACTTGGATATTACTTTTTCATAGGGTGGAGGGGTATTTCTTTTCACAATAGAACACTAATGTATTTTGAAGAAGAATGGAAATCAACACTAATTCTTAAGGCAAACCATTACACTGTGAAAGCCCCCCCAGCTGAGGTGTGTGCCTACACTCTCCTGCCTGTGGCAGGGCCTGGGAAAGGGGAGACACACTCTCCTGCACCCCACCTTTTGCCCAGGGCAGACGGCCTGCTGAGGCGACCTGACTGCTGGGGGCTGCAACTTAGTTGGATTTCAGTGAGAGCATTCCCCTTTTGTGAGTTCTCTGGCTGTCTTCCAAGTGTGGAAGAGCCTGTAAAGTTAGCCAGGGACCCCTCACAGCCACCATTATCTTGCCTGCTTGCCCCCAGTAATGGTGTTTTAAATAACAGACTTCCGGGGTCCTAGTGTGGGCTTGTCGGCCACATTCGAGCCCTGTCCAAGGATGAAGGAAAAGGACACATCGTTTCACGTTCCAGCACGAGAACCGAGGGCCCCACGGCCTGCCGCTCTCCCCCTCCTCCCTCCACTCCAGTTATTAAGGTTACACTTTGTCTCATCTGGTCACAGCATTTATTCTTCAGCTGTGATTCTGCATGTAATATAAAGCTAGTTCTTGCCATAGGAAGCTCGACACGTTGGGACAGAGCCAGCTCTGGCTGGAAATAACGTGGCCACAAAGCCTTCCAGTCTGTGCGCCAGTGAGTTAGCGGCGGTAGCCAGGGTCTACCGCCAGGTGATTGGATTCGAAGGCCGTTTGCACCTCGACTTTGAAAAGAGGCCTGCCTGTGCCTTTCCTCCCCTCCTCCCCACCCCAGCAGTGTCCCATTCATTTTGTTGAAGGTTTTATTTTCTGCTGAAAATGCAGGAAATTTAGACAACTCTTTTGGAATCCCCCCAAAACTAATACAAACAAGATACATATGCTTCTCTTAAGGAAACTAAAAATAAATGATTTGAAACTATTTAACTGTATAAATTCCCTCTCAAAAGGGAAAAGGAAGTTTATACAATGAGGCAGCCGTGAGTGCTGCTGACAGGGTAGGACACTCCCGCAACTGCCGGCTTGTCCCTTCGACGTGAAACCACCGCTGAGCACAGAACTCGCTTGGCGGTCCTTGCTGCAAGGTACGGAAACCGCCAGGGACATCTGAAAACGACCATTTTCTCAGGGTCCTCGTTTCTACATTTGAGATGCTCTGCAATAAAATAAGTTTTGAGGTTTTTTGAGAAGAAAGTCTGTTTGATCTGGGATTCACTGCTGGAATGGAAGCTGTGTGCTAAAAATAAAATACCGTGAATGAAAAAGGCATAATATTCTCCACGTGTTTTGCTGTTCTACTAATGAACTATCGGATTTTATCTCTGGCAAAGCTCATTTTGACAGAGTACAAATGACACATGTTTAGTTTTTAAAAGCATGTCTTTTTATAAAACCTTACATTATTTCATAAATGCAAGTTAACTTCCCTGTACATTGTCCTCTAAAGGACCAGTTTTTTAAATTAATGGAAGTGGAATTGGGGGCTTATAGTTAAGACTAAGAAATGTGATTTCTGAGTTCTCCGTGTTCTCTATAGTGATAGTAATTGAATTAATGTATCAGCTTTGAAAAGTCATTTATCTTTTTGTTCTTTTTTGTAATGCCCAAAATTAAAATGATTTTTCTCCTTTAAAATACTTTAATATATTTGTTTTTTTATTTTCTTTAAATATCACTCATATGGTACTAACCATGTGTTATACAGTATCGAGGGCTTACAAATCCTCCCTCATTTAATCCTCATGGGAAAAGGAGTCCAGGGGCAACCTTCTTTAAATACCATTTGAAATGCTGACATCCCAATACCAATTAGATCAGATAACCGTTTAGGTCTCTTTAAATGCTGAGATATGGATGACTTTGTGATTTTAAAGAAGCTCTAATCAAATTCATGCTAATTCTTCATCTGTTTTACAAGTGGTGATTATTACCCAGTAATGCTTTTTCAAAATGAAACCTAAAGGATTTCTTTTGTGTATTGCCATAGGTAGTAGAATCTAGTCATAGCAGCAACTTGAAAATTCTGGTAACTTGTGAATTACAATTATTGGCATAGTTTGCCTTGGAAATTGGAATTAGCCAAAAGTTTGATACTTTACCTGTAGTGAATCAGAGGCCCCTGGTACATAATTTACCCCTCTGGCCTGTGATTGTGTCCTGACCTGCCGGGTGCCTTGCAGCTGCAGTTGATGTAACAGAAATGGAAGGAGCCACAGGAGCACGGTTTCTAGGAAACAGCTTCCGCGGTGGAATAGCTGCTCCTTAGGGGATGATTGGAGTCATGGGTGGGCCCCAACTGCCGTGGCTTTGTGGGCTGGGCATCACCCGCAGGCCAATGCCCTGTCAGGGCACGTGCCTGGGTGCGGGCCGGGTCCCCAGTTGGGGGTGTGTTAGAGGCAACTGATCAATATTTGTCTCGAATCGATGTTTCTTTCCTTCCTGTCCCCTCTCTTTAAAACCAATAAGCATGTCCTCAGGTGGTGATAAAAAATAAAAATGAAGCTAGAGAAATTAAATACCCAGTAACTCCTTTAAGTAGAAGAGGATTAGTATAATTCTTAAAGAGCCTTCAGTCAGATTGATTGATGCAAAGTGAGAACCAGTGTGGAATATGCTTATTGATGTGACGTTTCCAGTTTATACCTGACCTGACTTGGGAGTAAAACAAATGGTCAGTAGTTCAGTTTGGGTTTAAATGAGCAGGTGCTTGTTTGGTGTCGGGTATATTACCCTATTTGTTTTAGCAGGTAACTCATTCAAACATTGAGGAAGAATTATCAGTGTGTTTAAAAGCAGAAATTATGAACTATCAACAGGTAATTTGTTTTTGAAATTTAAGTTGCATATATTAGGACTTAAGATACATGGATATATGAAATATTTTTGTAAACATAAAATTCTGCAGGGAGCTAATGTTTTGCCTCATAGCCATACTTTCTCACTGGGTCACTGTTAAATGACGTTGAGAGAGAATTCTGAAACTTGAGGTCTCTTCCCCCTCCTCCTCTTAGACTAACTCAGGCACCAACAAGAGGTGACAATAATGCATTGAGAGAATTCTAGTCAAGGTTGTGCTGCCAGTTCTCAGTTTGAGTGCCGCTCACTTCTCTTTGCTCCAGAAACGCAGGAACACCAAGAGAACATATAAAGCATATAGCCACACCCCCAAACAAGGCAGGAATGTCTCAGAGCAGAAACAGATAAAGGAGTTGAAGCAGGGAGCGTGTGGAGCTTCCAGTCTGGAAGGAGGCGGGAGCCCCGGGAGCTCAGCTACGGCACCAGGCGCCCAGGTGGGAGGCGGCGCACTGGTGCCAGGTTCCCTGCTAGCAGTTAGAAAGTGGAATCGATTTTTTACTGAAAGGAACCTGAACAAAGGTGTTCATGATGGCTCTTAAGTTCAATGGCGAGGGAGGTAGGAGGACATAAAACCAGCCTCACAATGGGATCATGAGCCAAACGGATCCTGCCTTGGTGGCAGACCCTGCCCTGGCTGAATTCAGTGTGACTGCGGGGCGGGGGCCAGGGGCCTGGTTTCAGAACGAGGCAGTTGCAGACCCTGGAAGCCACCGCATGACCTGCTGTTTCGGGGGAGGAAACAGCGCACTGTGTAGCCGGTTTAGCCAGAGTTCCCGGACACGTGCCGAAACCCGTGAACCAACCGACATAGTCCTGGGCATAACTAATGTAAGTGTAGTGTCCAAATGAAACTGAAAATTAATAGAGTCATTTTGAAAATAGTCTTTTTAGTATCCTCAAAGATACATTAAGGGGTGATATTCATAAAAAAGAATAAATGATTATGAAATAAAAAGAGGGAGAAGTGAAACAAGAATGTGACAGACAACTAGTTATTTAGAAAACTTAGAAATGAAAGCTGTAGTAAGTGAAAGCTCAGTGAACACACATTTTGAACTGGGCACTGTCAAAGGTTACCTGCGAGCCCCATCACACAATATTCCAGTTTTGCTTCAGCTAGCAAAGGGTTTAGAAAACTCGGGAAGAGAGGTCAAGTCTATTGTACTTACATATGATATTGTTCTTTTTTCCAAGAGGCTTGTTGATTGCCTGCTTTGAGTTTTGCTGTCTTATAACCATTTCATGCTCAGATTCCCAAAGACTATTGACTCTGAGGAAACAGAAACAGAACAGTTGGCTCTTTATAAATATAAAGGTTGAAACAACAGTGCAGAAAAATGAGGCTGTATTCTGAAATACACACTTTTAGTGAACATGGCAAGGCCCTGTACCACTTTAAATCCTGGAAGTCTGATGATTCCACATGACACAGCAAGGAGAGCACACATCATGATCTGATAAGTGAGGGCCTAAGTGAGCCCCAAATTTCCTTCTACGTCGGCGAGTCTACAATTTATTATGGGAAATTCCTAATTATCGCCATGTAAGTTGAAGAAAACTTATCTGAAATCCTTTAGTAACTGATAAACCTAATTTTAAAAATTCTGGGAAAAAATCTTGAAAGAATTCTTTTGCATGATCTTTTACTGCTGTTAGAATTTTTAAGCGATTGCTCTCATTCTAATTAATTCTGGGTCAAGGAGAAAAACACTGACCACGTGGGGATTTTCTTTATCAGGCACAAGACCTGAACGTCATCGAAGAAGTGATTCGAATGATGTTGGAGATCATCAATTCCTGCCTGACCAACTCCCTGCACCACAACCCGAACCTGGTGTACGCACTGCTCTACAAACGAGACCTCTTCGAGCAGTTTCGGACGCACCCTTCATTTCAGGACATAATGCAAAATATTGATCTGGTGAGTGTAAGTGGAGATGCTTACGACGGTTCTCTTTTAAACATTAACATGGAGAAGTCCAACGAGCTTTGATAGAAACTGTGAGAGAGTCTCTTAACTGTATGTGATCTCTATTCTGCATTGCATTCCGTGTATGCCCTGTCTATACAGACATACATACAGGGTCTGGCACCAGGAGCACCCCTTTTTTATTACAAACTCGTTCATTACAAAATCATAAGCAGGTAATTCTGTAACATAGCAATATCACACTCAAGCACACCATATGACATTTTAGGTGAAATGTTCAGATTAAAACTATAAATTATTTTGCCCATATTATTACCCTACCAACTGCAGTCAAGCAGGTGTCACTTCTGCTGGACGCTGCCCGTGCGCGCGCTCCCACACACACACACACACACACATTGGGTTGGTCGGAAAGTTCATTTGGTTTCTTCCATGATGGGCTCTGGTCACGCTTACTTATCTTTAACTGCATTCAAGGCAGTTTTGTTAAGTTGTATTGTGACAGCTGTCATAGCAACACACGTTTAAAAAATTATCAAAATTGGTGAATTTTTGTGTAGCCATTTTAATATTGAAGATGGAAGAAAATAAGCAACATTTCTGGCCTATTATACTTTATTATCTCAAGAAAGGCAAAAACGCAACTGAAATGCAGAAAAAGATTTGTGCAGAGTAAGGAGAACGAGCTGTGAGTGATCGAACTTGTCAGAAGTGGTTTGCGAAGGTTCGTGCTGGAGGCTTCTCTTTGGACGGTGCTCCGCGGTCAGGTGGGCCAGTTGAAGTTGATAGCGAGCAAACCGAGACTTTAGTTGAGAGCAGTCAGCGTTCTACCACGCAGGAGACCGCTGGCTTACCCAAAACGTCCAAGTCAATAAAGTTACCGGTGAAAATGAAAAATGGGTATTTTATTTCATGGAACAAAACCTTATGGATGTTTTGGCCAACCCAATATTTTTCTTAGCATTTAGATCATTAGCATTTTTCTGTAATATCAATTCTTTGAAAATCTCACATTTTAATATCTGTATTATGGATTTCCTAAATATATTTAACCATTATCCCAGATAAGAAAACCCAGATGCTAAAAGAGGGTTTCCAGGTAATTTTAATACAAATCCAAGCCTAAGAATCATTGTCTTAGATAAAGATTACATGTTTGCATAGGGCATTATCACTGTGACTTATTTGCATGTACACTCTCCTCTGACCCCTACCCATCCCCATGAGGGAAGCTGAGTGGGGCTGGAGAGGGAATGGTCGGCCGAAGGTCACTTAGGGAGTCACGCCGACTGTGAATCCAGGTCTGCTCATATGAACTCTAGGCTTCCAGCATCCGCTGGGATGAACCTAGTAAGATTCCAAACGTGCAGGCTTTCCACAACTTTCTGTTGAACACTGCTACCCAAAATAGTGCTGGGCCCACTGGAAATTTATTCGAAACATTTTAAATTATTTTTACATGTTTTGGGGAAAAAAATGCCGTGACACAGATATAAATAACATCTCTACTTTTTGCCTCTTTCAGCACTTTGGCTTCCCCTTCCCTCCCCTACATGCCCCTGAGATTTTGGCATAAGCAAGCCTTTACTGTTTCTTCTTTCATAAAGTTAACCTTGAAAAGTATTGGGAGAGGACACTATGAATCTACTGTTATTTTTAGCTGACAGGGAGTTGAGAGTTGATATTTTTCATTAAGACATTCAGCAGCGTTCAGTATCTGAGACAGGAGGGACTAACCTTGAAGCACTTAACTTTTGCAGAAGGAGTTGGACGTGAGTTGTTCAAGTGGCTATATTTCTATTATCACTGTGCGTGTGTGTTGCTCCATGTAATTCACAAGATGAAATAATCTGGCCGAGTTAAGCAGCAGGAGAAAATAGAATTACTGCACCCAGCCAGAGAGGACACGAAAGAAATTCCATGGCTGAACATAAGGAACAGAAGCAGTGAACAATAATAGTTGATAGTGTGGCAAAGGCAAGAACTATTTTTATCTCTGCACAGTGTGAAACTCGTGTTAGATTTTGTGTGTTTCTGGACCCGGCCATCCTTACTGAACTCCAGACTAGTCCATTCAGGTGCCCGTGTGACATCCCACAAATGGCGAACAAGGTTAAAGCAGAAGTCTTTGTTTTCTTCAAAAAGTCAAACACAAAATGAATCAGCTTTTTCTTCCACAGTCTCCTTTATTTCAGTAAATAACATCAATATCTACCTATTTGCATAGACAAAGGAGGAGGATAAATTAGTGCTAGTTCAAATAAGGGTGGAAAATCACAAACCTACAGAGCACGGTCGGAGAGGGCCTTTCCGAGAACGTGCACTTGAGCGAAGACTTGAAGGAGGCAGAGAGCGAGCCGTGCAGAGTTCTGCAGTCAGCGTGTTCAGGCAAAGAGAGCACAGGCGTAGGATGGAGGCATGTCTGTGTCTCCCTCTGAAGCAAAGATAGGTATGCTTACTGACCACTGGAAAAGATTGAGGTCTTCAAGCATGAGTTCTGTTCCCATAATGCAACCCGCTGCGTGTGCAGAGGTCCCTCGGCTCTCTCCAGATGGCCCTTGTGCAAACTGGGGCCCGGGAACCCAGTGCAGAAATGGTTACTGCCATTCCTGTGACTGCCCAGCCATCCTTACGACTGACCCAGAAACCTCCTTCCAGGACCCATGAAACGGACTGACTAGCTTGTTAACTTGCAAGTAGGGTACAGTTTCAGACTTTTCACAGCTCTGGACACTGTGAAATGGTGTGATATTATTTGCAGGCAGACTGACAAATTAAAGATGTGTGTGTATTATAAACTTGAGGACAACCACACAAAAAGAAATAGAGCTGTAACTAGATAAAATAGATCCATAAATTATACTCAGTCCAAAAGCCGACAGGAGAGGCAGAATAAATAATAGTGAGCAAATAGAAAACAACAAGCAGTGTGGTAGATTTAAATCCAACCATGTCAGTAATTAAATGCCTCCCACTTTGAATATGAAGACATAGATAGCTTAGAAAGTAAAAGTATGAAAGGTGTGTCACATGCAAACACTAGTTAAAGCTGGAATGGTTATAAAGTAAACTTCAGAGTAAGGAATATTACTAGCAATGAAGAGGGACAGCATGTAAATAAATGATAAGGGGGTCAATTCACCAAGAAGACATAATTTTGAATGTGGCTGCACCTAATAACAGAACTTCATAATACATGAGGCAAAAACTGACTGAATTGCAAAGAGAAATAGACAAACTCATAATTATTCTTGGAGCATTCAACACTTCTTTCTCAGTAGCTGACACAGTAACTAGACAAAATTAGTAACCATACAGAAGACCCAAACAGTACTACCAACCCACTTGATTTCATTGATGTTTCTAGAACATTCTACCCAACATCACTGCACATGAAACATTGACTGAGACAGGCCATATTTGAGGCCATAAAACGAACCTCAACAAATTTAGAAGACTTGGAATCATATTCTTTGACCACAGTGAACTTAAACTAGAAATCAGTAAGAAAGGCATCTGGAAAATACCCTAAATGTTTAGAAGTTAAGCAGCACACCTATGGATGAGAGAGAAATAGGACATATCTTAAAGGTAGTGAGAATGAAAAGTAGTACATCAAAATTTCTGGGGTACAGCTAAAGCTTTGAGAGAACTTTACGGCATTAAAGAAGAGAAGTCTTAAATCAGCTATAAGATTCCACAGAAAGAAACTAGAAAACGTGCAGGTACGTCAGAGCTACCACCAGTACTCAGAGGCCATCAGCTCTGAGCTCAGCCTGGAGCTCTGCGCCCCTTCCCTGTGCTCGTCTGCTGGCTGGACCGTGGTTGCCACGCGTCCTCCACCATTCTCAGGAGCAGCAGGGACGCGCCGAGAAACTGACAGCTGCAAGGCCAACCAGCTCTTCCTTCAGGATGTTAAGAAACCAGACTGGCAACTGGGAGCTTAACACAGCGGAGTGTGCGTGACACTTGGAAAATCTGTCACTACTAGAAGTGCACAGAGTGGCTCCTGATAAAAATGCCCCCCGCTTTGGGTGGCTTCATTGAGATTCACTACCTGAATGAGCAGGCCAGATCTGTCGAACAATTGGGCGGCCACGTAACCACCACGAGCAGTGCGAGGCCCCCGAATCTGACGGCGCAGAGCAGCGTGTCGACAGCAAGCGCTGCGTCACTGGGCGAGAAGAGCTGAGCCTTAGGCTGCCTTCCGCAGCCACGGGCTCACTTTCCGGTCGCTAAATTCACTTGTGTGTACAATTCTAACCTGGTGATAGGAAATACGACTTTATGTCTTTGAGTGGAGGTGTTATTTGCTGGTTTCACATCCTTGCTAGTGTTACATCCTGACTCCAAAGGAAATCTCTGGCTAACCAGCTTACACCTTTCACCTCAAGTATTTTCTGTTGAGAGAACTAGACCTTTGTTACACAACAGTCGCTGGTAACGCGATAAAGTGAGACGCAGCATCTGACCCCTGCTGCCTACCCGGCCGTGGCCGGTCAGGCTTTTCCTCTCTGACCCTGTTGACTCCCCTGTAGGACAGATTCTATCAGCCTCGTAGGGTGGTTGTGCAAATTAAATAAATAGTAAATGTAGCTCACGTGATCCATAATAAACATGCAGAGGTTTGTTCCCTTCCTGTTGACATATAAATTATACTTCCCGTCTGGGAGTGGTGGTTTTATCACCACTGCAAACACAGAATGTCAGCTGTAAACCATGCAAATGAGAGACAGTTTGAGGAAAGGGATTTACTTAGAAACTGAGTCTCATGCCCACTCTGCAGCCTTCCCCTTGGGAATGTGGGTTCCTTTTGGCTTAGAGGCAAGCCCAGTCAGGCCATAGGGTGAGCAAAACTAGATTTTCATTGCATTTCTGAGTTCTTTTTTTTTTTTTTAGATTTTATTTATTTTTAGAGAGAAGAGAAGGGAGGGAGAAAGTGAGGGAGAGAAACCTCAGTGTTTGGTTGCCTCTTGCATGCCCCCTACTGGGGACCTGACCCACAACCCAGTCATGTGTCCTGACTGGGAATCGAACTGGCAGCTCTTTGATTTGTAGGCCAGCGCTCAGTCCACTGCGCCACACCAGTCAGGGCTGCATTTCTGAGTTCTTTAATGATGTGACATGTAAGTACTTTCTTTTTTGTTGGTTTGTAGTGTCTATTGGAATACTGTGTCTTCCTCTTAGCTTTGATTATAATATGTAGTTCGTAATTGTAGTCAGCAGTCTCCAGTGAGGATGATACGCGTACCCTGGAGGTTGCACATACTCCAACGGTTGACTAACAGTCCACAGAAACATGGGAAGAAAATATTAGAGCTTTTATTTACTCATTAAAAAGAAACAGAATTACTTCTGATCAAGATGGCAGCATAGGCAGACATGGCTTACCTCTTCCCACAACCACATCAAAATTATAACTAAAATATAGAACATCCATCACTCAGAACCATTAAAAATCAAGTCGAATGGGAGTCTAACAACTATGAAATTAAAGAAACCACATCGGTCCAGACTGGTAAGAGGGGGCGCAGACACAGAACAAGCAGGTCCTTCACCCAGGTGTGGTGGATAAAAATTCCATGTGTGGAGGGATACCTCAGGAGTGAGGAGTCCCAGGCCCTCCAGTGCAGAGTTCCTCTGTCAGGAAGATAAGTCCCCAAAACTTCTGGCTGCAAAAATCAGTGGGGACAGAGTTGGTGGAAAAACTTCTGGAGTCCCAAGCAGTTCCTCTTAAAAAAACCCAATACATGGACTTACCTAACAAACTCACTCCCTCTGGACTCCAGTGCCAGGGTGGCGACTTGAGGGGCACCAGTGGCATGCAGGAAGGGGCTGAGGTATTTGGCATAAAGGAGAGCAGAGGCCATTTCTGAGCCTTCCCTCAACAGAGCCAGCAGACTGGCGCCATATCTAAGATTCCATCTACCAGGCTAACTATATTAGACCACCTTGGAGATTCCCAGAGACTTCACCCCATTCAACTTGGCCCACCTAATCTGCTTTTCCATATGAATGGCTGGCCTTGGCTCATGCTTCACAAACTGCCTAAATCTTCTCAAACAAGCAACATCTTTCCTCAGTGAGCCCTCAGCCACTACTAGCAGTAGCCAGCCCAGATTCACAACTTGGCTCAGCCTGGGAATCTCCAAACCCAGCACAGGTAGCAACCATCTCAGATTGCTTTATAACTCAGGCAGGGTGGCTCCAGGAAAAACACAGGTGGGGGTTGACCTTGGACTGAACCACCTGGGAAACTCCAAGGCCAGCATACCCAGTGGACAGCTACAAACCATGTTGGAGCGCTACCACATGGCCACTGCATAGCTGATCCTCCACAGAGCATGGAGTGTGGAGGTTGGTGGTAAGTGGTCACAGCCAATCCTTGCAGCTGACTGGCCTGGGAAAATCCCTCCCATTGATCTGCCAACAGCAGCCAAGGCTCAACTAGAAGGGGAGGGTATACTCAGCCCACACAAAGGGCTCACCTTGAGTACCCAGCTTGGGTGGTAGGGGAGGCTGTGCCACTGGACCCTACAGGACACCTACTACATTAGGCCACACTACCAAGACACAAAGTCAAAGCAGCTCTACATGATATATAGGAACAAATATAGGAAGGCTACAAAAAAATGAGACAAAGAAACATGGCTCAAATGAAAGAACTGATCAAAACTCCAGGAAAAGAACTGAACAAAATGGAGATAAGCAAACTATCAGATGCAGAGTTCAAAACACAGGGTATAAGGATGCTCAAGGAACTTACTGAGGACCTCAGCAATATAAAACAGATTCGGTCAGAAGTGAAGATTACACTAATTGAAGTAAAGAACAATTTACAGGGAAACAACAGAAGAGTGGATGAAGCCAAGAAAACTTCCCTACTTCAGTGAAGAAAAGAGAAATGCAAGTCCAGGAAGCACAGACAGTCCCAAACAAGATGGATGCAAAGAAGCCCACTCCAAGACACATCATAATTAAAATGCCAAAGGTTAAAGATAAAGAGAGAATCTTAAAAGCAGCAAGAGAAAAGCAGTTAGTTACCTACAAGGGAATTCCCTTAAGACTGTCAGCTGATTTCTCAAAAGAAACTCTGCAGGCTAGAAGGGATTTTTAAGGAATATTCAAAGTTGTGAAAAGTAGGGACCTACAGCCAAGATTGCTCTGAAATGGCAAATAATACATATCTATCTACAATTGAATCTAAAAACAAACTAAGCAAACCAGAAGAACAGAGACAGAATCAAGGATATAGAGAGCGTTTTGACAGTTCCCAGATGGGAGGCTCGTGTAGGAGAATGGGTGAGGAGGAGAGGGTTTAAGAAGCACAAACAGGTAGTTACAGAACAGCCATGGGGATGTAAAGTACAGCATAGGAAATGGAGCAGCCAACGCACTTACACTCATGACCCATGGACATGAACAACGGTGGAGCCTTGCTGAGGGAGTGGGGCTGCTGGGTGGAGGGGGGAGGGGGAAAGGTAAGGACAACTGTAATAGCATAATCAATAAGGTAGAATTTTAAATAAATAAACAGATTTAGCTTTACTAATCTTGGTATTGCACGAATCACCTGTGTGAGCCACAGTAATTTCTCCAGGTATCCTGAGAGAAGAGACAGGAGGAGTTCTCCACACGGGGGGCTTGGCATGGGTACCCTCACCTTTCGTTCACTTAAGGTTTATTGTTGTTTGTGTGTTCATGGTGTCTAGGTTATATCTCGGCTTCACTAAATAAGCCCTCTCGTAATGGGCATGATTGGCATGACTCCTGCAAAGGAGCCACACATGGAAGGCAATGCAATAACATAAGTACTCACATATGTCATACGTGCAGTAATATGTGACAAAAAGAAAATGGCAGAGCTAATGTCCCTCTCCTCCTAGAACAAGTGCTGCATTATAAGGCGAAAACAGTGATGAACCAATCTAATCTCACAGGAAATGGATCTATAAAAATCATCAAGAAGGCTGTTTGCACAATGGGTTTGTATAAGCCCATGAGCAGTACTTACTCTGAGCAACACAGTAAGTAAGCAGTATTTACTGTGCTTGCTGGTGATAATTTGAAGACTTTATGATTAGCAAGACATATGAGAGCTAATGATCCAAATTATTTTAATGATAGTATTTCAATTGAATACAAAAATGTTTTGTGTCCTACAGTTAGGTGATTTTTTAAATATAGGTTATTTTGTTTTTATCTTATTTTAGAATTTTATGTACATTTTATAACATGCCAACCAGTAATGTTGCATGATTTATAAATGAATAGGACACATGAGGTCTGTCCGAAAAAAGCCCAGCCATTGTTAATATAAGGAGACTGGTTTGCGCACCATCGACGTGACCTGGCAGCCAAGGAGAGTGGACTGGAATGCACTGTGCGAACAAGGACAACCTCACTGTACTAGTCAGTGGGGGCGGTAGATGCTGTTGAGTGAGCATGTGCACTGCGTGGCCGTCACATTTAAAATGACTGAGTGCCTAGAGCAAGGAATGTGCATCAGATTTTGTGTTAAGCTTGAGTATTCCTCCGCTGAAATTATCGGGATGACTCAGGAGGCCACAGCTCTGGGCAACTGGTGGCTGGCAGCGTCGTCACAGGAGCACGCCCGCTCACGCATCACCTCTCGTGCAGTCTTTTGGTGAGACATCAAATCACCCAGGTGACGCAGCCCCCCAAAGCCCAGGTTTGGTGTCCTGCGACTTCTGGCTTTTCCCAAAACCCAAATCACCTTTGAAAGGGAAGAGATTTTAGACTCTCAATGAGATTCAAGAAAATACGATAGGGCAGCTGCTTGCAATTGGGAGAACTGTGTGAGGGCCCAAGGTGCCTGCTTTGAAAGGAACCTAGGCATCATTGTCTTATGTACAATGTTTCTTCTAGTATCTTCTAAAATAAATGTCTGTTTTTCTTTTTTTAAACAAATATCTTTTATTATTTTTATTGTTCAAGTACAGTTGCCTTGATTGTCCCCTACCATGCCCCCCGCCCCACCCCTCAAATGTCTCTGTTTTTCATACTACGTGGCTAGATACTTTCTGGATGGACCCCATGTGTTGGAAGTACATCCTCACTTTACTTGTAAGCATGAACCACCCAGAGAAACTGGGAAACCTCTGGTCTAGACGGTGGCTTAATGGTCGGAGTTGCCTGAAGGGACTGAGGGAGAAGCTCTCTGGCCAGGCCTGGGAACCAGTGTTTCCACAAAGCTCCCTGGCTGCTTTTGATGGCCAGCCACGTCTGGGAGCTGTTCCTTGTCTGCACTGTCCGCCGCTGCAAGCTAAAAGTCACACTGTGGTGAACTTGCATTTGGTAAATGTTAGAAAGCGCCGAAAATCTGTAAGCCGTAAGCATCTGTAAGATCTATCTACTTTTTCATTGACATTTTGTATTTCTTAGAATATGCTTTTAACAGATGTGTCTTATTTTTTGGTCAAAGAAGAGAATTTTATGCAAAGATATTAGGCTGAACCATATAGAATCACCAATTTTCAACCATTTTTTATCTACAAAAGTGACATTTCATATGGTTAACAAAAGTTTTTCTCAGAAAAGCACTTTAAAACAAAGATAGTTATACAAGGTGTTTAGTTTGCATCTTTGTTATATATTTTAAAACGAGATTTTAAAACAACTGTTACTATGTGTTTTCTCTTTATGTTGTGTCTGTCTCCAAAGACTTACTCATTGATACAAAAATCAAATTGTTCTGGCCCGTGTGCTCAGGGGGTTGCGCATCATCCTGTGAACCAAAAGGTCGCCAGTTCGAATCCTGGTTGGGGTACCTACGGGGTTGGAGGTGCACAGGAGGCAGCTGATTGATGTTTCTCTTGCACATCGATGTTTTTCTCCCCCTTTCCCCCTCCTTTCCCCTCTCTCTAAAAATAAATAAAGTCTTTAAAAAATAAATTTGAGTACATGCTCCGTCTAAACTCTGGACAAAATTTTATCCCAGAATTCCTCCAAAGCACTTAAAATCTGACTTGGGGGAAATAAGACCCACAAGCATGTGCTGTGAAACCAACAACCAGCTGCGGACAAAATAAGCAACTTGCGAAGGAGGTGGTGCCAGCAGGTTGTCTGAGATAAAGATACTGCTTCTCCGGACTCAGCCACACACAGCCAGGCATCGGCTGCTGTGTTTCCGCTCCTTACACCGTCTCTCAGTCATAAGCTTGTTAGGGTCCTGGCTCCACCTGGGTCTCTGCTTCTCAGAATAAATGCACGTTGGTGGCATTTTGTCATATTGTGTGCTTTCTACCAGAATGGTTGGGGAAAAGTGGCACTCTTGAACACTTAACATTTAGGAGAATAGTCTTGAATGAAAACTCATAAAAATGTTTGCAAATAATAGTTAACAACTTAATCTAAAATGGAAAACACGTAAATAGAAATCCTCAACGTTTTTGAAAAGGTGTAAGTTTTTGTATTTTTGCGTATCTGACTATAAGCACTCAAGTGTAATGTTCTTGGACAGCGGGATCTACCATTGCCTTGACTTGTTAGCACTGTGATGTTAAAACAACTTGCTAAGATAGGATGATATTCTTCTGTTGTTTTGTGACCAATATGAAGTGGCACTGTTACGTACGGAATGCTGCTGTGGTAGCGCATTGCCGCGGAGTACAGGCTAAGCTGTGACATGAGACAGAAGTAATTATATCTTGCTGTTCATTATCCTTGGCGATCAGGGATACGAGTGTTGTGGGAAAATTAAACTTATAAACACTGCCCAAAACATTTTAGCCATTAGCTTCAATTTCTTGTTCATCAAGCCTTTTTTTTTTTAGAGTTGCTGTTAAGCCTCAATATTAATAGGTTTTAAGCTTTAGCTTTCTTTACCACCTTCTGATGGGTGCTGCTTTCTAAATGAAACACAAATGCAAGGTGGGGCAGCACCAGAAAGAGCAGAATTCAGGAGCCTGCTTAATTCACAGAATGGGTAATGAGCCCTGAATGTTCAGGGTTGGCTGTGATTCAGACGTCAGACTCTTCATAGAGAGGACCGCATTAGGAGAGCTAGCGAATTAAAAGCCAGGGCACGCTGAGAAGTACAGTTAATGGTGGCTTGTCTGCCACGTGAGAAAGGCATCTGCTGAAAATGCATCTCCTCCATCCACCTGTTTCAGAAGCCATGCTTTGCATTCCAGGTGATCTCCTTCTTCAGCTCCAGGTTGCTGCAGGCTGGAGCTGAGCTGTCAGTGGAGCGGGTGCTGGAAATCATCAAGCAAGGAGTTGTCGCGCTGCCCAAAGACAGGCTAAAGGTAGGGCTGGCGCACGAAACACATGCTGTCGTGTCACTTGGTGTAAATACTAGTGTCCGAGCAAGCTCCATTCAGAATCACGTCACTGACCCAGGACCTGCACTAGAAAGGGCTCTTGCAGTATTGCTGATCCGCTGTATACGGACACACAGAACTGTGATAAAGGGTTTTCACAGTTTTTGCAAAAGTAGCAAAAGAAGGACTAATTCCTTCCTACCACTGCATATCCTATGAGTAACCACTGCATATATTATGAGTAACTTATATAAAGGGACACCTTAATTTTTAACCCAGTGAACTAAATTCCTCCGTGTAAGTATCATCGCGGGTCAATGGGAAGGTGGAGGCAGTGATGCTGAGGTCTGCAGCCTTGGCCGACACTTGCCTGGTGCTTCCTCGGTGCTCTGTGGGGCTCTACGTGTCCTGTGTATGCATTAACTTCTTCCGTGGCCACAGCAACCCTTGAAGGTAGGGGTCGGAATTATTTTCATCCTGGTTTTTCAGATGAGTAAACGAATAGCCTGAGTAGGTAAGTAAGTTACCCAAAGTCGTAAAACTAGAGATTTACAGAACTGAGCCTCGCGTCCAGGCAGCCTGGCTCCAGAGTCCCTGCTCACACCTGCCGCACCGTCCACCACGTGCTTGGGCGTGTCTGTGGAATGGTGGGGGAAGTGCTACATTTCAAGAAGACACTCGTGTTGTGTGTGAGCTGTGTTCTGAGGTGATCTCACCAGAGGAAATGCACACTTCCAGGCTGATTGTTCCACAGGAAAAATGCAGAAGTCATGGTTTGGGGAGGGGGTGCGTGAATGTACAGCATCATACCATATTTTCATTTTAATACTTTAATGTCTTCTGACATCACCTTCCGAGTGTTTCACTCGGTCCTGATCAACAACACGGGGCGTCACAGTGGACACTCAGCCTCCTGCAGGGTTTTATCACGACCAACTCCATTCAGAGCTACCGTCTGGGGGCTGCGCTTTTCGGCAGCTGTCACTGACCCACTGCCTAACGAACGCCTGGAGACACTGCCGTGGGGTATGAAAGTATTTTCGGTTGCAACGGCAGGGCGTGTAAAACAGCAGCACGTCAGTCATCACGGCCGCTCGCCAGGTCCCACCTCCCGAAAGCAGCAGCGGGGCTCGCTGCATATATTATGAGTAACTTATATAAAGGGAAGACGAGGGAAGAGGTGCCGAGCGAAGGCGGCAGCTCTTTCTGTATCTCAGCTGCGGTGGCACCGCCATGTCATGGTGGCCTGAAAACTGAGTACAGTTCACCCGACTCTCCAGCTTTGACTTTAGTCCTGACAGTTCTGTAAAGGCAGGGAGTTCGTATTATTTCCATCCTCACATTAAGTTTTTTGGGTTTGGGAAGAGAGAGGTTGCACTATCTCAAATTTACTTGAACTAGACCATGTGAAGCAGTACAGAAATCCATTCGGATGGAGTGACTGTTCACAGGAAGTGATGGATCTTGGTGTCTAACTAAGTTGAAAAAGAAGTAGAGTTATCAAGCAGTTGTAAGAAAGGGTCCCGCAGAGGATCGAGGGAAGAGGGATTTTAATGAGCTCCGAGAGCCGGCACAGTGGAAGTGCTGGAGATCGTGATTCGAGGGCAGTGTGTTTAGACCAAGAAAGTCCACGGTGGAGCAGGTCGCACGCAGCGATGACATGGCCTGGGTCTGGCCGTGAGTTGGGGGGCCACAGTGGTATGGACGTGAGTGACAGTGTGACCGAGCCAGTTCTTGAGCTGGAAGCCAGGGGTGGGTGATTTGAGTGGGCGTCCTGGTCTCTCGGGATGAGCCATGCCATGGACAGGAGGGCTGTGAGCCAAGCGCTACAGTGAACAGGAGCACGGCCTGGGAGTCAGCAGGTGGCAGCCACACGGAGAGAAGACGCTGGCACCGGTCACGGGAGCAGAGCTTTGTGCTTAAGCGTAGAGGGTCAGAGGAATAATTGCCAAGGAACGAAGAATGAGCAGCCCCCCTTTCCAACACGTCCAGGGGAATGGGGGCCCTGAGGGAAGAGCCAGATTTCAGCCGAAGAGGGAAGGAGGGAGGACTCAGGGCAGAGACGGAGAGTGTAGGGATACTTAATCACCATGAAATGGGGGTTCAGAAAGGCTTTGTGGGCCCTGGGAAGGAGGAAGAACAGCGTTTTGGACAAGGGAGAGAGCACAGAACAGTATGGGGCCCACAGTACAGGAGAAGATGGCCGACGGGAGGGAGGGGCTGATGTTTGCACCATGACCGGTCACAGTGGGCACGCTAGGTGTGAGTTTGCACGAGGTGCCACTGACAGAGTCTTTACCAGGCCTTGCTTCTGTGGCAGCCACAGTGCTTGGGCCCGTCAGTGATCAAAGGTTGCTGCTCTCATGGAGCCCCCAGTCTAGCAAGAGGAGATAGACAAAGAACAGTGGACGTAATATAATAAATAGCAGAACAGCCGAGACAGTGAGCACGAATAACATAATAACAAAACAGTGGAGTGTACCAGAATGCGGCAAGTGACACGGACAGGGAAAGAGCAGGGGTCGGGGAGCATCGGTGAGGGTGCGGTAGAAGGAAGTTGTAGAATTACAAAGACAGATCTGGGCAACATTTAGCAAAGACAAAAAGGAGGTGAGAGTTAAGCGTGCTGATTTAGAGGAGCATCTCAAGTGGTAAAAACAGATCCCGGAAAGGTCCCATGCCAGGCACGTTGAAGGAATAACAAGGAGACCAGGCCGCTCAGCTAGAGCTACGTGAGCAAGGGGGAGAGTAGTAGGATGTGAACACGTAACTGGGGGTAAGAAGGTGAGGGAAACGGAGAGCCCACTGAAAGATGCTGAGAAGCGGCATGATGTGGCTTATGTTTTAATAGTCTTACCCGGGTGCTGTGCTGAGACTAGACTGCAGGGGACACTGAAAGCAGAGACCAGTTAGAAGACTGCTGTTTGACTCGGACCATGGCAGAGGTTGAATGCCAGCAGAATCAGTCCGGGAAATCGTCTGGGAGGCAGAGGAGGGCCTGATCCTCCCGGGAGAGAGCTGCCGCCTCCATTGATTACAGAAGCTGCAGGGACTGGGGGCTGAACATGGTTCCAACAGGCCGGTTAAAGAACTGGGCTGTTGTTGCGTATTGGAGGGGTTGTTGATGGAAATGGATTCGGATGGTCTGCGTGGGTCTCAGGGACAACTTTCAGGTGTTGGTTGGCCGAGGCTGTCACGGTTAGAAGCCTGGCTCTGCTAAATGTTGTGCAACTCAGCAGTGCCCGGGGGTCAGTATGCTCCTGGTGTGTAGAGGCTGCTTGCGCAATGCGGAGCCAACTTTTGGATGCCACACCTTAAGACAATGTGGAAAACTCAGAGAATCACCAAAATTGTGAAGGAACGCAGGAAGTGATTAGAGGAACTCACACAGTTGAGAAGATTCTAGTGGAAGAGGCTCATCTTCAAGTACTGGACGAATTGTTTATGAAAGCAGATTTGGACTTGTTCCTTGTCTTCTCAGGAACAGGACCTAAGTGGGTAGAAGCTATGTACAGGGACCTGCACTACAGTCCATGTAAGGAAGAACTTTCTGACGGATGGAGTTATTTACAGTTGGAATAGGCAGCTTTTGGGAAGTGATGCATTCATTCTCACTGGGTAGAGATGTTAGAGGAATGGGCTAATGACCACTTGGCAGGGATGCAGCTCTTAACCATTGGCCCTCCTGCCTAGAGCAGTGAGTGGAGGAGGGCTCCAAGGCTGAGTTCAGGTTCAGCAGAAAGAGTGCTGAGATACATCAACAACGTCTGCCGTTGGCCACAAGGGCAAAAAGTAAGGAGCACATGTGTGATTATTTGTCATTCCAATTGTAAACACTCAAATATTGGTTGGAAAATCCAACCGTGTGACTTTTAAGAACCTTTCCATTCCTAAGAGTATAATTCTGTTTGTGCATATGCAAAACTCTTGTTCTCCGCAAAGCGCAAAACTGCATAAATTTTTTAGAATAATTTTCTCTCTCAGAAGATACAAGAAACAAGGAAAAATTATTAATCTGAGGATATCTTTATTTTATTTTTTTATTTTAAATTACAGTTGATGGGGATATTTTTTGATGAGAAAGTTCATTTATGATGAAGAGGTCACCTTTCAATTCATAATAGCGGGCAGCATAGTCAGATCTGTACACTAGAGGAAGCACAACTTGCTAAAAGTTGAGATATGCCTCATAAGAAAAGTATGATTCAGGAGGAGTGTAGAACTTGAAAAAGAAAAGTGTCGACTCTCCAGTCACAGGTCATCCTGGGAAAACAGCAGAAAAGAGCATCACACTTGTGCTGGAGCACTTATCGCCACCTCTGCATCACCGTCACCCCCTTCTCCAGCCTCTTCTGCACACAGAGAAGAAGCCAGAATGCATTTCCCAGCATCCTCCCTGCTGTGTAGCTCTGAATTAGTCTGCCAGAGAAAGGCAGTTCATTGAGATTTGGAAGGTTGAAGAGAGGAAGCCATTTTTCTCCAGAGGGAGGAAGATTCTGCCCTTCGCCTGGCTTGCTGCCGCAGATGGCAGAGGTCGTCAATGGCTCCCCAGAGGTATTGCGGTTTGCAGCCACTTGCAGTGAGCGCTTGCGGACCACCCGCTCCAGTGCTTTGTTCCTTTGCAGCCTCCCTGATCTTTTCCCACCTTATTTTTTTCCTGCAGTTGCATAAGCCTCTATTTTCTATATGAAATCCTTTATACTTGAGTTAAACAGAGTAACTTCTGTTTTCCCTACCAAACCTGTCAAGGAAATTAAACCCAAATCCCTCGTTTCAAACAGAAGGGGAAATTGTTGAAAGGCCTCGGGGAGCCAAGAACCACTGCTGGATTTCAGGAAGTGAGAAGTGGCAGGAGTGTCATCACTGATGACCTGGCCTCCTGCAGCATCCACGTGGAGTCTACGGGAAGATGGCTAGAAGCCACTGGCAAGGCTGCCCGTCTGCGGAGGCCTCCTGGCTTGCAGAGCAGCAGTGACCTCTGGTTCTCCCCTGTGTTCAGAGATCCCCTCAGGTTCCTCCCATTGCCACAGTCTAACCCAAAGCCTTCCTGAAGAGATCCTAGGAAATGTTGTTTCCAGGCTTTCAGGCCCTGGGATGCTTGAGTGGCCAACAGTGAGCCACAGGATCAAAATAAACTAATGAAGCAGCATGAAGAGTCCCTACTTGAATGATTATGCTGTAAGAGAGGTACCGAGCCCTTCGTTTTACCCCGTAAGACAGTGGGGAGCAAACTGAACCGAGACAGGTGTTAGTTCAACCTAAGGGAATGCTTTCCGACAACCAGAGTGGTTTAGCAGTTCGTATGTGACTTCATCAGATAGTGAAGTAGTCACAATATAGTCTCTATGGCAAATGTAAGAAGAGCACCAGATGGCAAGGGAACTCAAATAATAACACTGGGGGAAAGGTTGAAAGAATTTTTTGTAAAAAGCTAAATAGGCCCTGACCAGTGTGGCTCAGTGGGTTGGGCGTCATCCTATAAACCAAAAGGTCGTCAGTTTGATTCTGGGTCAAGGCACACGCCTGGGTTGTGGGCCAGGTCCCTGGTTTGAGGTGTACAAGAGGTAACCAGTCGATGTTTCTCTTGCACATAAATGTTTCTCTTTCTTTCTCCTTCCCTTCCTTTCTCTCTAAATAAATAAATAAATAAATAAATAAAACCTTTTTTTAAAAAAGTTAAACAGGACGATCCCAAAGATTTCTTGAAATTCTTTTTTCTTGCATTTTTTATTGTTGTTCAAGTATAGTTGTCTCCATTTTCCCATTAAGAGTCTAGACTTCTACCTTCTGAAATTCCATAAATTTTTGTAGAGCAGTGCTCTAGTAATATCCTCCTCTATTCAAAAATATTTAGAGGTCAGTGCCCTGCTGCTACCAGATAGAGCCTGTGATCCCGAGAGTAGAACTCTAGACCGTCCACAGTCTAACCCCAACTTGCTGTTATAGGCTTCTCTCCGCACTTCCCGTACCCACCCAGCACCGCAGCCAACCAGAACTGCCTGTGCCTTTTACATCATCCTGTTTGCGTTTTTAGATTTGCTTACCAAATCTGCCTTTGCAGTTTATCAATGCCCCAGTCCTTTGCTTTTTGCTTATCTAAATCCTAAGCATTCAATGAAGGCTTTGATGAAGTTAACAACTTTTATGAAGCCTTTCCTTTTTTCCTCTAATACCCAAAGCACTTTATTTTTTATTTTATTTTATTGATTATGCTATTACAGTTGTCCCAATTTTTCCCCTCTGTCCCCCTCCACCAGTATCCCCGTCCCTCAGGCAATCCCCACACCATTGTTCATGTCCATGGGCTGTGCATTTAAGATCTTTGGCTACTCCATTTCCTGTACTGTATTTTATTTCCCCATGACTGTAGTTTATGTACCAATGGCTACTCTGTAACTACCTATTTCTTAATCCCCTCAACTCTGCACCCATTCCCCCACACCTTCCTCCCACCTGGCAACCATCCAAACGTTCTTCGTGTCCATGACTTTGTCTCTGTTTTTCTTGTTTGCTAGCTTGTTTTGTAGATTCAGTTGTTGATAGATATGTATTATTTGCCATTTTATTGTTCATAGCTTTGGTCTTTTTCTTAAATAAGTCCCTTTAACATTTCAAATAATAATGGTTTGGTGATGATGAACTCCTGTAGTCTTTTTCTCATTTGGGAAGTTCTTCATCTGCCCTTCTATTCTAAATGATAGCTTTGCTGGACAGAGCAATCTTGGCTGCGGGTCCTTGCTCTTTGTGACTTTGAATATTTCATGCCAGCCTCTTCTAGCCTGTAAAGTTTCTTTTGAGAAATCAGCTGACAGTCTTATAGGAACTCCCCTGTAGGTAACTAACTGCTTTTCTCTTGCTGCTTTTAGGATTCTCTCTTTATCTTTAACCTTTGGCATTTTAATTATGACGTGTCTTGGAGTGGGCTTCTTTGCATCCATCTTGTTTGGGACTGTCTGTGCTTCCTGGACTTGCATGTCTCTTCTCTTCACAAAATTAGGGAAGTTTTCATTGTTTTTCAGATAGATTTCCAGTTTCTTGCTCTTCCTCTTCCTTCTGGCACCCCTATGATGCAAATGTTGGAATGCTTAAAGTTGTTTCAGACTGCTTACATAGTTCTTGTTTTGGGGGATTCTTTTTTCTCCTTTTTCTGATTGGTTTGTTTATTTATTTATTTACCTATTTATTTTATTGTTGTTCAGTTACAGTTGTCCCACCTTCTTTCCTGTTGATCACCCTCACCCCATCCCTTCCCACTCCCACAGTCAATTCCCCCTCTTGTCTGTGCCCATGAGTCCTCTATTCATGTTTCTTTACTTGCCCTTTTCCCTTCTTTCCTCCATTATCCCTCGCACCCTCCTCCCCTCTGGTCACTGTCAGTACTTTATTTCCAAGTCTCTGGTTCTATTTGGCTCATTTGTTTCTCTAATTGATTAGGTTCCACTTATAGGTAAGATCACATGGTATTTGTCTTTCACTGCCTGGCCTATTTCACTTAGCATAATGCTCTCCAGTTCCAGCCATGCTGTCGCAAAGAGTAGGAGTTCCTTCTTTCTTGCTTGCTTGCTGCATATTATTCTGTTGCATAAATGTACCACAATTTTTTGATTCACTCATTTACTGATGGGCACTTAGGCTGTTTCCAGTGCTCAGCTATGGTAAGTAATGCTGCTATGAAATTGGGGTGCATAGGTTCTTTGGAATTGGTGATTCAGGATTCTTAGGGTATAGTCCCAGCATGGGATCACTGGATCGAAAGGCAGTTCCATCTTTAGTTTTTTGAGGACAGTCCATACTGTTTTCCATTGTAGCTACATCAGTCAGCATTTCCACCAACAGTGTACTAGGGTTCCATTTTCTCCAAATCCTCACCAGCACTTGTTTGTTGATTTATTAATGATGGCCATTCTGACCCATGTGAAGTCGTATCTCATTGTGCTTTTAATTTGCATCTCTCTCTAATAGCTAGTATGTTGAGCATTTTTTCATGTGTCTGTGGGCCCTCTGTATGTCCTCCTTGGAGAAGTGTCTGTTCAGGTCCTTTGCCCATTTTTTAATTGGATTGCTTATGTTTCTGGTGTGCAGTCGTGTGAGTTCTTTTTATATTTTGGAGACCAGACCTTTGTCTGAGGTATCATTGGCAAATATGTTTTCCCATATGGTTGGTTCCCTTTCCATTTTGTTGATGTTCTTTAGCCATGTGTTTCTTTACTTCTTTGTGTTCCAGATCATTGATTTGGTTCTCAGCTTTATCCACTCTACTGTTGTTTCCCTGTAAATTGTTCCTTATTTCAGCTAGTGTAGCCTTCTGACTGGGCCTTTTTAATGCTGCTGAGGTCCTCACTAAGTTCCTGGAGCATCCTTATAACCAGTGTTTTGAACTCTGTATCTAATAGTTTGCTTATCTCCATTTTGTTTAGCTCTTTTTCTGGAGTTTTGATCAGTTCCTTCATTTGGGCCATGTTTCTTTGTGTCCTCATTTTTGCAGCCTCCTGTATTTGTTTCTATATAATAGGTAGAGCTGCTTTGACTCCGTGTCTTAGTGGTGTGACCTAATGTAGTAAGTGTCCTGTAGAGTCCAGTGGCACAGCCTCCCTATCACTCCAACTGGGTACTCAAGGTGTGCCCTTTGTGTAAGCTGAGTACACCCTCCTCTGCTGTTGACAGATGAATGGGAGGTATTTACCCAGGCTAGTCAGCTGCAAGGACTGGCTGTGGTCACTGATCATCAATCTCTGCCCTCTGTGGGGAATCAGCTCTTCAGGGTCAGGGTGGTGCTCCAGCGTGGTCTGTAGCTGTCCACTGGCTACACAAACTCTGGGGTTTCCTGGGTGTTGCTGGCCAAGGGCAGCCCTAACCTGTGTTCTGCCAGGGGCCACCCTGAATGAGCCACAAAGCAATCTGAGATGGCTGCTACTTGTGCGCGTCTCGGAGCTTCCTAGGCAAAGCCAAGCTGTAAATCTAGACTGGCTGCTGCTAGTACCAGGCCTGGGGCCGCTTAGCAAGAGGTGCAGGGGCTGGGCGCTTGCTGAGGCCAGATGTTGCTTGTTGGATAGGACTTAGCAAGTTATAAAGCATGAGCTATGACCAGCCATTCATGTGGGAAAGTCATGGTTAATAGCTGGAATGGGACTGAGTCTCAGGGGATCTCCAGGGCAGGGCAAATAGTGTTAGCCAGATTGGTAGAGTCTCAGATATGGCACCCACCTTCTGACTCTGTGGCTCTGTGAGGGAAGGGCTCTGTAAAGAGACAATGCCTCTGGCCACCTTTCTGTCTGGGAGAAAGCTGACTCCCAACTCCCACTTTGATGCCAGATACTTCAGTCCCTCCCTGTATGGCACCAGTGCCCTTCAAGCCACCACCCGGGTGCTGGAGCTCAGAGAGGGTGAGTCTGAGTAAGTCCATGTGTGCGTTCTTTAAAGGGAACTGCTTGGGCCCCCAGAAGTTTCTTCCACCAACTCAATCCCCACTGGTATTTGCAGCCAGAAGTTGTGGGGACTTACCTTCCTGACACTGGAACCCTGGGCTGGGGAGCCTGGTGTGGGGCTGGGAGTCCTTGCTCCCGAGTTTCCCTCCCACATTTTTATCCACACACATGGATGTGGGACCAGCCCCTTCCATGTCTTCTCCCCTCCTACCAGTCTGGATGGATGTGATTTCTTTAATTTTGCAGATGTCAGGCTTCCATTCAACTCAAGTTCTGACAGTTCTGAGTGATGGTTATTTTATATTGTAGTTGTAATTTGATGTGGTTGTGTGAACAGGTGAGCCATGTTTACCTGTGCCACCATCTTGACCAGGACTACACGCACGGCATTTTATATTTTTACATTTTGAGAGACTCTTATCCTTTTCTGCCTTGTATGTAGTTGTTAAACTGTTTTCTCTCTCCCACTCATCTATAAATTTTTTGAGAATAGGGATCATATCTCACCTGCATCCCCTTGAAGTCTCGTACATAGTGGTTGCTCAGTAGTGTGATGAGAACATGAATGAAACACTCACTCTATACTCGCTGGAGAGCACAGCCGCCGAAGTAGCTCAGTTGGGAGAGCGTTGGACTGAAGATCTCTCTTCACTGAAGAGGAGGGAGTGGGCGGACCTTCTCGAATTCAGGAGTGAAATTCTCTGTATCCAGGCTTGCTTTTCTGATTTTTATTCCACCATCTTCTTTGCAATTGCAATCCATTTAACTGTGGCAGGCACTGTTCTAGACTCTGTGCATACAGCAGTGGACAAAATAGAGCTTGTTTGTTTGTGGGGGAGAGAAATAAGTAAAGTATTTGCTATTTTAGATAGCAGTGAATAACAAGAACGTAGAAGAGGAGGGGGATGGACGATGTTGGGAAGGGAGCAGTTTCAGTACCTGGTTTTCTTTCTTTTTACTTTTATTTTTTGGGGTTTTTTTTGTGTGTTGTTTGGTTTTTGTAATTGATTACTATCTCAGGAGAGTCTTAGACTTTGCTAATATCCTGTTGCTCCTTCTCCTCAAACGTTTGCCCACTGATTTTTTTCGTCTGTCACTGGATCTCACCTACACAAACACTACTGTGGTGTTTTCCTAGTGACAGTTTGTACTTCACTCTCTGGGTTCTGATGCCTTGCCATCATCTGTTTCATCGCTCAGACTGTCTAGCTTTGGCCAGAGGGAGCTTCTCCAGGTTGGTTCCTGAATCCTTGGGCGTCTTTGACTCACCTCTGTCTTGTTTCGAGCACCTGTCTACTTTCTGGCGCTGCCAGATGCTCCAGACTCATCCGGTGCTTTTCCTGCCCAGCCCTGGAGTCAACCACCTCTCCAGTGAGCCCTGGTTCCTTTTTTCCTGTTTTTAATGAGTGGTATTTAGGAAACATGATCCCACCTGGGTGCTAGGCCACCTTCTTCTTAGAACTTTGTGTAGCCTTCCTTCCACTGCCCGCTCTTTCCCCGTCTCCTTTCTCGTGCAGACAGCATTAGACAGCTAACGCTTCGTCACTCTGCTGTCGTGCCCAGGTGCTTTTCTTCTTTCACATCGAACCCGCCCTTGTGGCAAACCTTAGCTCCCTTCTTTCGGTGTATCTTTTACTAATTGTGTCTTTAGTCCTTTTTTTCCCCACTTATTCCAATTCCAGACTTTATTTTTTGATCCCTTTAGTGAACACTCTGGCCCAAGGGCCCCTCTGTGGGCCATAACAGATACTGAAAGTTAATTTCATAGTTGACCGTGACACTCACCTTAAAGCAAAATGAATTACAGCGTACACGCTGTATGAATGTTAATATAGTGTTCTTTTATTGCACTATATTCAGAAAGAAAACGTCCTGTGCACTTGAGGCAGTAACATATAAATGAAAATATAACCCTTCGTTTTTCAGGATTATGGCTAAAGAGGGAGAATAATTGATCTGTGGGAGGTCCCGGGCCAGACAACTCTTACTTAGAACAAGATCCTGTTGAGGCCAAGGTCATGGATAAATCCTTTGTGTAGGCCAGTTAATTTTGTTTGAATCACAGCAAGCAGCTATCGCTCCAGCTTGTCATCTCCCACTATGCGAGAGGGACAGATGATGGAGGACAGATGATTCAGTTAAAGGGGGGGCATCCCCCGTACTAGAAAAGAAACTAAAATTTTATTTATTCACAGATGGTGAGTCATCCTCAGTTGGTTTAAATGATAGCACATTATTACCACAGATGTTACTGGGAAAAAAGGCTGTTTATAATCGAGCTTTATCTCAATTATTTTAATCATCTTTTTGGATTGAGTGTTTATAATAAAACGAATCACTTAAAACCTCTAGAATTTAATTCACAGAATACTGCCATATCTAAAGTTGATTGAAAATTCAAGCTGTGTGTTGAATAATATTTGTATTATACCACATGACAGCGCATAATAGTCTTTTGGGTCGTTTACTAATATATGCTGATAAAATAATTGTCGGGTGTGTAATAATAGCTTTGTGTGCAAGACTGACGTGAAAGAGGGTGTTTCGCATTGGAAATGCTGTTTCGGTAATAAGCCCTTTACGAAAGCGTGGAATAGTGTGCACTTACTGACTTTTTCTTTCTTCAGATATAAATTAAACGTTAAGACAATTCATAGTTCTTTCCACCCACTTTTGGGGTGGAAAGTCAGCTGGAAAAGATGAGCCAAAGTTTTTGAAGTTTCTCTTGTATCGTAGAACTAAATCCAAATTTGTAAAAAAATGATTCTTCCAATTTTGGGCAAGTAGACATTAAGATCTAGAAGTCCATGGTGCAGTAATTGACTTTCAACAAAATAAAATATTTTTCAGTCAAATGTTATTTGACATAGCCTTCTAAACTATTTGTATAATATCCTGTGTGGGAGTGTGTACTCTTTGGACAAATCTGTCTATGGAGTTAAACAACTTGGCTGTTCAGAGTAAATAGTATTAATGTCATTCTAAACATCCTCCTCTTACTGGTATTTCATGAAGTCTGGGAAAGGCAATACCAAGCAATTAGTTTTTTCGAACTATCCTGCATAAACAGAGACATAAAGAACAGGCCCTGAAATTGTAAGCTGCTTATTTCTTCCTTAGGGTTTGGAAATAAATGAATAAAGCCAGTGTGTCCCCTGGGAGCTGAGTTAGAAACCGCAGCTCCAAGTTCCCACTGCATCCATAGCGGGCACGCCCCTGGTGCCTGCTTCGCTTCCCAGGGAGCAAGTCCAGTGTCACGGTGATGGTCAGGACTCTCCCAGGGCTGTGCTGGTTCGCACGCTGCAGCCCCGCCGCCTCGTACTCAACTGTGTGAAGTTTCCAGGTTCCCTCTTTTCTTGGTTTAATAAATTATCTTTAATTGGAGGACTAAGAATTTTGCCATACTTAGTATTTAAAAATCAGGTCATTTGGGGGGGGGGGACGGAATTAACCAGAAGATAACTTCTCTTCTACTGTAAGTAGGAAACTGTGGAATAACGTCAGTGACTGGCATTAACTGAACTTTTCATTTTATTCAGTTAAGACACTTGATAAATGATAGGTATTAAAAGTAGATAACCAATTTCACAATAAGTGATTTTTAAAGCCTTTATTTTGTATCCACTTTTTCAGAATATATTCACTGTTACTGTTAGTTGCATGAAGAGAAATATAGAAAATTAACTGAAATTTCAAGAATTTTTTCAGGGGAGGGGAGGGGGTAGAGGGATTAAGCAAAAAGGAGAGAGGACTCATGGACATGGACAACAGTGTGGTGATTGCTGGGGGGAAAGAGGCACAAGGGGACTCAATGGTAATGGAAACATACAATAAAGATTAAATTTTTAAAAGAATTATTTTCATAGCTTATTAATGTTGACTTACTTTAAAAAAACTTTCCCTTTTCTCCTGGGAATCTTTTCCCGTCCCCACCCCAAGTGTCTTCCACCTCTGTCAGCTCTCTGTCTCCAGAGCAGGTTCTGGGGGCCACTGCAGTGTGCCCCTGCTGTTGGGTGGCCCCGCTTCCAAGTCTCATGGGCACCAGCACTTAGCATGGCCGGGCTGGCCACCGTGGCACTCCTCTGTGTCCTTACGCCCCTGCTCCCTTCTGCTCCCCTCGTGCGTTTCCACCTGTGGGAACACGACCAGCAGGCCTCCTCCCACCTACTCAGAAGTACCCAAGTGACCCTGAGTTCCGTGACTTCTAGTTATTTCCCGAACATCTCCTTTCCCTCCACTGTCCCGTTTTGTTTCTCCACATCTCAGCCCACCTGTTACCACAGCCTCCAAGCTGGTGTCCCCACTTCCACACTCTTTCTCCCCCCAGGGCATCCTTAGCCCTGCAGCCAGAGGTGTCTTCACCGCGCACCCACTCTGGTCCACACACAGCTCACTTCACAGCCTAGCCACTGATTTACCTTTGGTTCCGTTTCCCTGCGGATCTTGTGCTCCGAACTGCTGGCAGATCTCCAAATGGACAGCATTCTCGGACATCTGTGCCTTACTACATGCTGCTCCTGCCTTCCTCCCTGTTCCTTCCAGCTTCTCACAGCTTCGAGCCTGGTCTGTCAGATGGACTGTTTATGCTTCAAGTCTCTGAATCCCACCCCGATTCACCCAGGCTGACTTGCGTGTTCTTTCTCCATATTCTGACACATTCCTAGGGTGCCTCGTGGATCCCCGTATATTTCCATTATAGCAAAAAGCATCCCCCAGGACCTTGCCCAGGGCCTGGAACCAAACTCACGCATTTCATGTCCACTGCGTAGATGCCCTTCTCCACGCCTCATCTTGATTGCTCATGTCTCTCCTTCCTCTCAGCGAAAATCATTGATTTCTCCTTTGGTTCTTCAACCTTCCTTATCTACTGTACAGTATTAGAGCAAAACATCAAATTGACTAGCTTCTACTCAGTTAAAAGGAAGGGTTAGGGTTACAGACTGGATCTTTGTTACGCTGTCGAGGCCCTCACTAAGTTCCTGGAGCATCCTTGTAACCAGTGTTCTGAACTCTGCATCTGATAGTTTGCTTATCTCCATTTCGTTTAGCTCTTTTTCTGGAGTTTTGATCAGTTCTTTCATTTGAGCCATGTTTCTTTGTCTCCTTATTTGGGCAGCCTCCCTGTGTGTGTTTCTATGTGTTAGGTAGAGCTGCTTTGACTTTGTGTCTTGGTAGTGTGGCCTAATGTAGTAGGTGTCCTGTAGGGTCCAGTGGCACAGCCTCCCTATCACTCCAGCTGGGTACCCAAGGTGCGCCCTTTGTGTGGGCTGAGTGCACCCACTTGTAGTTGAGGCTTAATTGCTGTTGGCAGATCAATGGGAGGTATTTACCCAGGCCAGTCAACTGCAAGGACTGGCTGTGGCCACTGATTACCAACCTCTGCCTTCTTTGAGGGATCAGCTGTGCAAAGGCAGGATGGCAATGCTCCAACGTGGTCTGTAGCTGTTTACTGGCTGCACAGACTCTGGGGTTTCCTGGGTGTTGCTGGCCAAGGGCAGCCCTAACCTGTGTTCTGCCAGGGGCCACCCTGAATGAGCCACAAAGCAATCTGAGATGGCTGCTACTTGTGCGGGTCTCGGAGCTTCCTAGGCAAAGCCAAGCTGTAAATCTAGACTGGCTGCTGCCAGTACCAGGCCTGGGGCCGCTTAGCAAGAGGTGCAGGGGCTGGGCGCTTGCTGAGGCCAGATGTTGCTTGTTGGATAGGACTTAGCAAGTTGTGAAGCCTGAGCCATGACCAGCCATTCATGTGGGAAAGTCAAGGTTAACGGTTTGGGCAGATGTATAAGTTGGGTGGGATGGAGTCTCAAGGGATCTCCAGGGCAGGGCAAACAGTGTTAGCCAAGTCAGTGGAGTCTCAGATATGGCACGCACCTGCTGGCTCTGTAGCTCTGTTGGGGGAGGGCTCTGAAAAGTAACAATGGCCTTTGGCCACCTTTCTGTAAGGGAAAAAGCTCTCCCCCAGCTCCTTCTTTGATGCCAGCCACTTCAGTCCCTCCCTGTATGCCACTGGTGCCTTTCCAGCTGCTACCCCGGTGCTGGAGCTCAGAGGGGGTGAGTCTGAGTAAGTCCATGTGTGCGTTCACTAGAGGGAACTGCTTGGGCCTCCAGAAGTTTTCTTCCACTGACTCAGTCCCCACTGTTTTTTTTCAACCAGAAGTTGTCGGGACTTACCTTCCTGGCACTGGAACCCTGGCTGGGGGGCCTGGTGTGGGGCTGGGACTCCTCTCTCCCATGATATCCCTCCCAATTTTTTATCTACCATGTGTAGATGTGGGACCAGCCTGTTCTGTGTCTCCACCCCTCCTACCAATCTAGATGGATGTGGTTTCTTTAATTCACTACTTACAAGACTTCTATTCAACTTGATTTTTGGTGGTTCTGAGTGATGGTTGTTCTATATTTTAGTTGTAACTTGATGTGGTTGTGCAAGGAGGTGAGCCACATACCTATGCTGACATCTTGACCAGAATGTCACACAATTATTTTATACATTAGACAAATAGTAGTAAAAAGTTCAAGTCTATGGTCTTCTAAAATGTTGCATCTGCTCTTCAGTTTGACTCATTTACATCTAGTTGTATTTATTGAGCTGGCGCTCTTTGCCCGACCCTCTGCCAGGTATTCCTATACAGGTGTTCTCATTCAGTCTTCCCACAGCCACCAGAGACATAATGTTAATTTCCATTTTGCAAGAGAGGAAGCAGATGGAAGAAAATCGAGAGGACTTAGCGAGATTATTTCAGGTCCTCTTATCTTTGAGCCGTAAACTTTGGCTAGTCTTTCTTTCAACTCATAAATTTTTGTCTCCTTTAAACTCGCGAATATCTTTGACTGATGGACCAGTTTGTTTAACAGGAAGCATCCACAGTGGACCTAATCAGGGTCGGCTGTACAGTGTCTGCGTGCAGTGCTGGGAGTAGTCTCCGCAGTGTGCGAACAGTTATGCCCATTGCTGCCTTAAGCAGTACGCAGCCGGGCGGGGGCTTTTCTCACACATGGTCATGGAGGGCCACTAACACGCTGTGGCTTCATGCCGTGTGTATTTTTAGAATGGCCACTCTTGATGAACAGTCTCACACGATATTTGTTACGCTATATTATTTTTGTTTTATTAAATGTATGGTAGATTTGTAAGCAGTTGATAGGTTATTTCTATTTCCTTGCAATGGATGAGAAGTAGATTAAGCCTAATTTTTACTTTGTGATCCCAGAGTATAAAAATTTAGTCTTTATCATCACATCTTGAATAGTCATGAAAACTAAAATACTTAATTTAAAAATTATAAAAATATTTCGTAACAAAAGAATTTTTGCAAAGTTCTCCAAACCATGGTTTCCAATGGCCAAGTTGCAGGGGCAGCTCTGGAAAATGTTGATGCTTTTCCACTGAAAAGGAAATATTATGTGGTTTTATCTTTAAATCTCTGCTGTTTCGATAGAATTATTTTATCTTTAATGGTGATAAGTGAAGAATGAATTACTTCCAGTAAAAAGAATGAGGAACAGATTATAATAATTTGTTCTGTGGGTCCTACTTATTTTATTAGTGTTCTCAACTCAGCTTTTCTACATAGAATTTTTTAAAGAAAAGAATAAGAAAAGTAAATAATCACGTTTGGTTCCTGTGATTTTTGAGAGAATGTTCTTAACTGGGCATACATCCCAAAAGTTTCTGACAACTTTTAAGGTGACATAAGATTTTTTAAAGAAACCAAAGTTCTGTGTCTTAAACACCACTGTAATTCCTTACACATAGCCAAATTAGGGCACAGAACTGCTTTCTTTAAGGTGGCTTTCATTCATGAGGCGCATTGGAAGGATCAGTGATTGGCCCACAAACAGTCACGCGAAGGATGCTGGTGAGCACCTGGCCACGTCGGTGAGAATTTCTTTGCACTGCATTTGTTGGCTTCAGAGGACCCGAGAGCCTCGAAAGCCCAGCATCAGTTTCTGAAGAAGGTGAATACTGTTCATGCTTAACAGTGTATTTGAGATAATCAGCTAATGTAACAATTTTCATTTTCCGGAAATCCTGAACGTCGGGGTTCTTTAAAGGACTCGTGCCTGGAGCTCCGAGGTCAGTAGGAAGTACACAACACACTGGTCGCTAGGAACTAGTCCATTTCTGAAAAGGTAGAAATAATAATGTGGTCTTTAACTCAAGTACTTATTTTAAATTCTTAATTTAAAATAAGAATTTGGACAGATGTTTCAGGGGATTTCCTGCTCTCTGACTAATATAGTGCCAGCTACTGGGTTGTGAAGATCACTGCTGGTCTGCTCCGCTCAAGAAAACCCAACACACAAAACCCCAGCATTTAGAAAGTGATCGATTACAAGCTAATTATTTGTGTCCAGAAAGGAAGATTTTTACACACTCTTTCAAATGGAAACAGCGTTACATTTGAAATGGAAAACAGTTCTTTCAGAGCCTTGCAGTCAGCTCTTCTTTGGCGTCAGGCAAGTGTGTTTTGCTCACCAGCCTTCCAGGGAGATTAAAAGGGACCTAACGTTGTATTCATTTTGAGAAGGATATTGAGTCACAAGAATAATAAGTCGTTCAAGGCCATGCCTGGTGTCTAGAATGTGGTCAAGCTGCCATCAACAATAAAGCGCCCCCTTACGTCACCGTTTGAATTGTGAGCGGTACATGGGGATGAGAACGCAGACTGTGGTGTGCCCTTTCAAGAGTCGTTGTAAAGGGAGTATCTCCGCAGTCACCATTCAGACCGAGGACGGGAAGGTTGCCGACAGCCCCGAGTCCCTAGAAATAAGCACTGTCCTGAGTTTGGAGGGGACGGTCTAATTCTTCATAATTTTACCATCTATGTACACATCCCCAAACAATACAGTTTCCTGTTTTTTCGCTTTTTATAAATGTAATCATGCAGCTTCTTCTTTCTGGCACCTTTCTTCTTTTACTCAACATGGTTACTGAGAGACTTCATGTCGTTACACAAAGTGTCCGCCTTTCCGCCAGTGGAGCAGTTGTTCCACTAATCAGTATTGTGCCTCCAGTTTATCCTTTCAGCTATTGGTAGATACTCAGATTGTTCCCAATTTTAAGCTACTAAAATAAAAGTTTCCATGATATCTTGTATATAAACATGTATATGTATATATTTTTAGCCTCTCTCCTTCGACTTTAAGTTCTTGCTACATTTTCCATGTTTGTACCCCCCATAGCATCTGGATAGTACACAGCCTTGCACCGAGTGTTACTGTATGAATGAATTCAGTGTGGTTGAAAATCATCTTGAGAATACCTGTTTCTGGGTATCATTGATGGAGGCCCTCCCCAGATGGCACTCCCTACAGAAACAACTATAAAGCCTGCACAAATGATACCAAACACAACTGTATTTAAGGTGCTGGGAAGTGAATGGAGCAGAGTCCAGCAAGGAGCTGATGCTTATTTAGAGAAGGGGGATGGGAAGCTCTCTGTTTCCAAGTCCCTGTCTTTTAGCCTAGGGCTGAGCACCGTCCCTGTAGTTCACTGTGGGGTGAGGAGAGGCTTGATGGGAGAACCCTTCGTTTTCCGGCCTGGGGCATCGCAGAAGTAAAGCTGGGAAAGTGTGAGCACTGAAGGGAGTAGAGGAGTCCCGGATGGGAAGGACTGAGGGGTGTCCCCAAACTGTGTCTCTGTATCTCTGAGTGATCCCTGAACCGCCTGTGGGAGACAGCAGCTCCGCCAAAGACCAAAAGTCTGAATGAAGATCAGACTTGCCGCCCTGCAGATACAGAGCAGGCAGACGCAGGAGGGGTCTGCTGGAGAGTGCACTTGGCTCCGAGGATGGGAAACAGCAAACTTACCTCCTGTGTCTGAGGTTTTTAACTTGGGGTGACTGCAGTCTGTGGCACACACGGCAGAGACGGGCACGTTGGGAGTGTTGTCCACTGTCTGGCTCGGAGAACCAGAAGAGAGAAGCTGAGAACTGTGAGGTCTGGAAATGGTGGAGGAGTCCCAGAAGAGGAAGAGATAAGGGGACTCTCTGCTCACCCACACCCCTGACTAGAGCTTGACCCCCACACCTGAGACAAGACTTGAAGCTGCCCAGCCGAAGACGAAAGATCTGAACAGAGACCGGAGCAGCGACACAAAACAGAGTCTGCAGTTCAAGGCCAGACAAGAATCTCCACAACTTATATTATTCAGGATGCAGTCCAGAACTTCCCGGCGTCCAAGGCACCAGGAAAATGGAACACGTTCTCTACATAAAAGAAAACCAATCGAGTTCAACCCCAAGATGAACCAGATGTTGGAACTAACAGACATGGACCTTAAAGCAGTTACTGTAAATTTCCTCAATGTTTTCCTTGCATGAAGCATGTTTTCAGTGCATGAAAAGCTCAGCAGAGAAATAAGAAGTCTCAGCTGATAAATATGAACAATAAAATAGAACCAAATGGAAAAAAGACAGAAATTTGCAGATAGGAAATGCTAACACCAAGCTCAGTAAACACAAAGAATCCCACGTCAAGGCCGCTGTTGTCAAAGTGCCGGAAGCCGGCGATGAAAACCAAGAGCAAAGTAGCCCAGGACGTCCCGGAGAACTACAGTCCCGTCGGCAGAGCCCTTCCCATTAAATACCACAGAGCCGCAGACAGAGTGACATACAATCTTTAAAGCGTGAAGGAAGAGCAATGGACAACCCGGAATTCTGTATCCAGTGACAAGATTCCTTGAGAACGAGAACGAAATAAAGACGGTACCAGATAAAAGAAAACTAAGAGAACTCGTCGCCAGCGCACTCGCGTCATAAAAACACTAAGGAGGCTCTGTGGGCGGAATGCAAATGGTAACAAGCAGAGGCTCTGATTCTCGAAGAAGAAGGAGTATTTACCGGAAATGGTAAATATCTGGGTGGACGCCCACCACCGTGTAAAGGACAGGGCAGGTGGACGGTGTGGTCCCGCGTGATATTCTCTATTTTACGTGAAGTAGCAAATTGCTGTGATCTCTAAATCGACAGTGAAAAGTTAAAGATGTATATTATCGTCTCTGCAGCAGCCACTATAAAAATGAATTGCCAAAAATCCAACAGAAAAATTAAAATATAAATCTAAAAAATATTCAAATAACACCTCTCCAAGTCGGGAAAAGAGGAACAAAGGAACAAAACAGAATATTCAAAGAGAAAACAAAAAATAGGGTCTCAAACACAAACCTAACCATACCGGTAATTACATTAAATTTTAGTGCGCTAAACACTCTTTGAAAAGCAGGGATTGTTAGAATAAAATAGAACCCGGCAACACCCTGTTTGCAGAGCACATACCTTAAACGTAAAAACACCGGTCGAAGCAGATGACAGAAGGGAAGAGGCACCTGCGCCCAGTGAGCACACGAGGCCAAAGTGGCTGGATCAGTATCAGATAACACAGATTTCATGACAAACCCACGGTGAAGGGGGTTCTTTATAATGATTGAAAGGACAATTCAACACGAAGACATAATAATTGTAACACATGCACCAATCACAGCTTCCGATCCTGAAAAATTAAAGGGAAGGATCGACAATTTCACCATCATCCTCAGGAGATTTCACTGTCCTTCTCTCAGCATTGGTAGAACAACCCAACAAGAAAAGAGTTGGCCAGACAGAGGGAGATCTGAAAAATACTTGACTGGTATTCATAGAACATTCCACCTAAAAATGGCTGTATTCACATTTTTTGTAAAGCAGATGGCACATTCACTAAGGTGGACTCTCTTCTTGAGCCATTAGAACAAGTCTCAATATTTTTAAAACAATAGACCCGTTCAAGTTAAATTAGAGGATTAGAAATCAATAAAACGCTGGAAAAGGCAGCGTTGCAACCGAAAGCACATCGGTGGCTGCCTTGGCCCAGGGGACAGAGCAGGGAGTCCAGTGCAGAGGGGCCAGAGGGGGCTTCTTAGAGGCAGGGGACTAGTCTGTGTCTGATTGTATACAAATAGCAGAATTTATTAAATTGATCACTGAGATTAGTGAATTTTATTTTATGATAATCTCAATAAGCACAAAAAGAAGGAAGCAATTGGTTTGGTTATTTTCACCTAACATGCCCAAAGTTCAACTCACAAATCTAATCAGAGCCCAGAAGAATACTGCCAAAAGGAAAAGTGCTTTCTGAGGCCCCCTGTTGTGCAGGGTACCGTGTGTTTCACTGCTTGTGAAAAGCATTAATTTCTGGGTGGGCCATGTAACGAGTTCAGATTTTGGAAAAAGGCGCTCTATACGCTACGCTCCCACAGAAGACTCCAGAGCACCCCTTCTTCCTGCCCCTCTCACGCCGCCCAGAACCAGTCCTTGTGGCAGAGTGGGAACTACGCAATGCCCACCCTCAGAAGCCAAGCTTCTTTAGGTGGAATGAGAAGGAAGGTTTTCCATCTAGCGTGTTATCTGTCAAAAAGTCACCGAGCGTGGCAGTGGCAGTGTGTTCGGTGGCATCCATAGCCTGTCTGTGGTCCTGCCAGGGAGAATTCTGGGAGTAACTGACACCATACTCGCTCAGGACCTCCAAAGGTCGTTTGAAAGCAGAATGTGTAACTCTCTTCTTCCTGCGTCTTCAGGATGTAAACATTCTGCACTATATATTGTTACCATATTTTTATGTAACTCTTCATATAAAGTGTAAAATGGCTCCAGAAAATTCACCTTGTGTGGTCAGTTGTCTCAAACCCTACACAGCCCAGCGCTTGCCGTTACTTCGGAGTTGCGAATCACTTGAACAGTTACAGTAGTACGTTTTACCGAGACGTGTTTCAGTGGTTCACTTCTGGCATCATCTTTGGAGCATGGCGAGTAAACCAAA
>PVIA01010500.1:0-51285 GCA_004024845.1 Tonatia bakeri
AGCCTTTTTACTTTTCTTGCTCTTTCTTGGAGTTTTTTTCTATGTTGTCCTCCAGCTTGCTGATTCTATACTCTGCTTCATCTAGCATAATTTTTATTGCTTCTACTGTGATCTTCAATTCAGAAATTGTATTCTTCATTTCCTCTTGGCCCTTGTAGATAGTTACTTTGTCTTTTTGAATGCTGATATAGTTTGCAGTAAATTCCTCATAACTTTCCTGTAGTTTTGGTAATTATTACTGAGTTCATTGAGCTTCCTTATAACCATTGTTTTGAACTCAATATCTCATAGTTTATTTTTCTCTATCTCATTTAGTACTCTTTTGAAGATTTCTCTTTTTAATTGGACTTTTTTCTTTGTCTTTTCATTACTTGTGAGATGTTTCTTCTGTTTTTTAAATATATTTTATTGATTATGCTTTGCAGCTGTCCAATTTCTCCCCTTTATTCCCCTCCCTCCTACACACCACTAACACCTGCACTCCCACACCTTAGTTAATGTCCATGGGTCATACATAGAAGTTATTTGGCTTCTATATTTCCTATGCTATTCTTATCCCCCCTGTCTATTTTCTACTTACTATTTATGCTACTTATTCCCTGTTCATTTTCCCCCATTCCCTCCTCCCATTGTCAGCTGATAACTCTCCATGTGATCTCTATTTCTGTGATTCTGTTTCTGTTGTAGTTGTTTGCTTAGTTCATTTTTGTTTTTGTTTTTTGTAAGTTTGGTTGTTGATATTTCTGAGTTTGTTGTCATTTTACTGTTCATAGTTTTGATCTTCTTTTTCTTAGATAAGTCCCATTAACATTTCATATAATAAAGGCTTGGTGATGACAAGCTCCTTTAACTTGGCCTTATCTGGGAAGCACTTTATATGCCCTACCATTCCAAATGATAGTTTTGCTGGATAGAGCAATCTGGGATGTAGGTCCTTGCCTTTCATGACTTCAAATTCTTCTTTCCAGCCCCTTCTTGCCTGTAAGGTTTCTTTTGAGGAATCAGCTGATAGACTTATGGGAACTCTTTGTAGGTAACTCTCTCCTTTCCTTCTGCTGCTTTTAAGATTCTCTCTTTATTTTTAACCTTGGGTAATGTAATTATCACGTGCCTTGGTATGTGCATCTTTGAGTCCAAATCCTTTGGGAATCTCTGAGCTTTCTGAACTTCCTGGAAGTCTATTTCTTTTGTCAGATTGGGGAAATTCTCTATTATTTTTTAAATAAGTTTTCAATTTCTTGCTGTTCCTCTTCTCTGTCCAGCACCCCTATAATTTGGATATTGGAACATTTAAAGTTGTCTTGGAGGTTCCTAAGCCTCTCCTCGTGTTTCGGAATTATTATTTTTTCTTCATTCTGTTCTGGTTGAATATGTCTGCCTTCTTCTCCAAACCATTTATTTGAGTCCTGGTTTCCTTCCCTTCACTTTTGGTTCCCTGTACATTTTCCTTTCTTTCACTTTTGATAGCCTTCACTTTTTCCTCTATTTTGTGACCACACTCAATCAATTCTGTGATCATCCTGATTACCAGTGTTTTCAACTGTGCATCAGATAGGTTGGCTATCTCTTTGTCACTTGACTGTATGTTTTATGGAGCTTTGATCTGTTCTTTCATTTGGTCATTTTTTTTTTGTCTCGGCACACCTGTTATGTAGTAAGGGGTGGAGCCTTAGGTTTTCATGAGGTTATGATAACTCTCATGGTTGCATTGTGGTGCTGTATGTGGGGAGGGGTGTGAGAGGGACCATTGTCCCCTGTTCAGTTCTATTCCAGCTTACAGTCACCTCTGCTACTACCCACAAGAAAATGGGCCCGTCTTGTACAGATTCTTCAGGTACGTGAGTTTGTGTAATTTCTAGGACCCTGTGTTTCTCTCCAACAAACTTTCTTGTGAGGCTGGGAATGTCTCCCACCACAACAACCCCCCACAGGTTTCTTCAGTCATAGGTTTTGAGGTTTTATTTCACCACACTGGAACTCTGGGTTGTGTGGTCTGTCTCACTCCCCAGTTGTTCCTCCCAGTTTATCTGCATGCTAATGTGGGATCACTAGCTCTTCCAGCATCTGCGTCACCCAGTCCACCAGCTGCCACCTTGCCCACCCCAGTCCTCAAGCCACTGCCCTCTCCACCTGGCTGTCCTTCTCCATCCCTCCTACTGATCTAGTTGAATGTTTATTCTTTAACTCCTTGGTTGTAAGACTTCCATACAGTTCAATTTTCTGTCAGTTCTGCTTTTTTTTTTTGTTTTTAAATTTGTTATCCTTCTTTTGGTTGTGCAAGGAGGCACAGTGTATCTATGTACGTCTCCATCTTGGCTGGAATGTGTGATGCTTCTTCTTTGCTTCTGCTTCTTAAATTGACCATTTTTGACTCCCTGAGTTCATGGTGTGAATTTCTGTGGTTAGGAGACCTGTGAGATTAACTAATTCAACCTCCTCAGTCTTCTGAACTTGATGCTCTTGGGATGACCTTTATGCCATTTATGTTGCCTTCCTGGATGTAACTGAGTTTTGATTGTTGTTGGGTCATTCTTTGGTTGAGTCCTTCCCTCCAGCTGGTTGCCTGAGGGTCACTCTACCCACCACATCTTGTATGCTGTCGTGTAAGTGCTGCTAAGACAAAACCACAAAGCCAAGGAAACAAACCCACACCCACAAAAATAAGTCCACCCTGCAATCCCAATATCAAGAGCAAGTGAACCAGTATTGATAAGGATGTAAAGAGATTAAGGCTATTATAAGAAAAAAGAGTGAATATTAGATGACTTACTAAAAAATGATTTTGAGAGATTAAAGGGAGGAACACAAATAAGTGTGGCAGTCAGAGCAATGTGGAGACAGAAAGTAGAATTTTAATCATGAATAATAAAGGGAATAAAGAAGGCAGAATATGCACAAATTTGATGGACAAGAAATGAATGTTAAAAAGCCATGCAGGAAAGAAAATATAGCAAATCATAGAGAAGACCACAGTGGATTTCATCTTGTTAGTCTCTAGTATTTACCACTGTGTTTTCTTTCTGGATCTGCCTCTGGTGATGTCAGATGGTGACCCCCTCTGACCTCAGTCGGACTGTTCCAGACTTCCAGGGATCAACTTTCTGTAGCTGACTCATTTAGTTGTTAATCTAGTAACTTTGCACTCAGTTGTCAGGCTTAAGCCTCATAGGGCAGGGCAGAATACTTCCCAGGGTCAGGGATATTGTTTTGCCTCAGGTTGCCGCCACTTAGAGGACAGCCTGAGCAAGATGGCTGCTGACATTGGGGGGTGACTCTATACTGGGATCTAGGCATCCATTCTCTCAGTTCTTTTCCCAAAGCCTTCATCCTTAGTCTGTCCTCAGGTGTGTCCAGCCCATACTGCCCCTGCCTTTTCTGCAGTCCAGGGTAAGTGGCTGCAAATGTAAATTTGTTTGTTGGCTTTTTAAATGGCTCTTGAGTCTCCAACCAGGCATCTCTGGCATACAGCAACCCAGCCACTTTTCACTGCTTGTTGTTATCTGTGCAATTTGGGGGCTCTGGTGCTCTAGGCTGAGGATCCCAGCTTGGGGTTTTGACCCCACTCTTCACAAGGGGATCCAACCAACTAATTATCACTCCAGCACTGCCATGAGTGGGTGTCCATCCTGCCTTCCTGAGTGTCTACCACACTCATCAGTTAGGTTGTACTGAAGCTGATTCTTCTGTCTCTCTGAAGTTACAAGGCTTCTCTCTCCATATTGTTCAGTTTTTTGTACGGGTGATTACTCCAAAATTTAGTTGTATTTAATGATTGATCCTGGGAGAATGTTAATGTGACTTCCATTCACTCCTCCACCATCTTGACAAATGTATTTTTCTTGCTATAGCAAATGGGATTTTTTTCCTCATTTCTGTTTCTGATATTTCATTGCTGATGTACAAAAATGCCTTCATTATCAGAATATTGACTTTGTATCCTGCTGTTTTGCCAAATTCACTTATTAGGAACAGTAGTTTTATGGTGGAGACTTTAGGATTTTCTATGTACGCTATTATATCATCTGCAAACAATAGTTTTACTTCCTCCTTTCCAATTTGGATGTGTTTTATTTATTTTTCTTGTCTGATAATTGTGGCTAGAAATTCCAATATTATGTTGAATAGAAGTGAAAGCAGATGTCCTTGTCTTGTTTCTGATCTTAGTGAGAAAGCTTTCAGTTTTTGTTCATTGACTATGTTGTTGGCTGTAGGTTTCTTATATAAGGCCTTTATTACATTGAGGTAAGCTCCCTCTACTTTCACTTTGCTGAGTGTTTTTTATCACAAATGAGTTCTGTACCTTATCAAATACGTTTTCTGTACCTATTGATAGGATCGTGTGATTTATATCTTACTTTTTGTTTATGTGATGTATCGTGCTTATTGATTTGTAAATATTATCTCATCCTTGCATCTGTGAGATGAATCCCACTTGATCATGGTGTATGATCTTTTAAATGTATTGCTGGGTACCATTTGCCAATATTTTGTTGAGGATTTTAGCATCAATGTTCATTGGTGATATTGGTCTGTAGTTTTCTTTCTTTGTTGTGCCTTTATTTGATTTTGGAATTAGGGCAATGCTGGCCTCATAAGATGAGCTTGGAGTCTTTCCTCTTCTTGAACTTTTTGCAATATTTTGACAAGCTTAGGGGATACCTCTTCTTTAAATGGTTTGTGAAAATTCTCCTGCAAAACCCTCTCATCCAGGGCTTTTGTGTGTTGGGAGTTTTTTTTATTACTGCTTCTTCTCACTAGCCGTTATTGGTGTGTTCAGGCTTTCTGCTTCTTCTTCATTTAGTTTTCAAAGAGCATATTTTTGTAGAAATTTGTCCATTACACCCAGGTTTTCAAATTTCTTGGTATATAGTTGTTTGTAGTAATTTCTTACAATCCTTTGTATATCTTTGGTTTCAGTTGTAATTTCTCCTCCTTCATTTCTTTTTTTCAAAGATTGTATTTATTTATTTTTTTAGAGAAAGGGGAAGGGAGGGAGAAAGAGAGAGAAAGAAATATCAATGTGTGGTTACGTCTTATGTGCCCCCTACTGGGGACCTGGACCACAGCCTAGGCATGTGTCCTGGTTGGGAACTGAACCAGCAACCCTTGGATGAGCCGCCCACATTCAATCCACCGAGCTGCACCACTCAGGGCCTCCTCCTTTATTTCTGATTTTGTTTATTTGGCTTCTCTCCCTTGTTTTTCATGATGAGTCTGCTTAAATGCTTGTCAATTTTATCTTTTCAAAAAACCATCTCCTGGATTTATTGATCCTTTGGATTGTTCTTTTAGTCTCCATGTCATTTAATTCTGCTCTGATATTGGGCATTTTCTTCCTTCTACCTGCTCTGGGCATTGTTTGTTGTTGTTTATTCTGTTCTTATAGATGTAGGGCTAGATTGTTTATTTGAAATGTTTCTATTTTTTTTAGGTAGGCCTGTATCACTGTGAACTTACCTCTCAGGACTGCCTTTGCTGTGTACCATAAGTTTTAGACTGTTGTGTGTTCATTTTCATTTGTTCCCAGAAATTTTTTGATTTTTCATTGATTTCATTATTAACCAATTCATTGTTTAACAGCATACTATTTAATCTCTATGAATTTGAACATTTTTGAGTTTTTTCCTTGAGGTTGGTTTCTAATTTCAGGCCCTTGTGGTCTGAGAAAATGCTTGGTATAATTTCAATTTTCTTGAATTTTATGAGGCTTCCTTTGTGTCTTGTAATGTGGTCTATATTTGAAAATGTTCCATGTATATTTCAAGAGAATGTGTATTTTGTTTCTTTGGGATGTAAGGTTCTATATATATCAGTTAAATCCATGTGATCTAGTGCTCTTTTTAATGCCACAATATCCTTGGTGATATTTTTTGGAAGACCTATCCATTGCTGACAATGGGGTGTTAAAATTTCCTAGTATAAGTTTGTTGTTGTTTATCACTTTTTTGAAGTCTTATATATTTGGGTGCTCCTATGCTAGGTGCATATATGTTTACAATGTTTGTGTCTTCTTGTTTGATTCTTCCTTGAGTATTATGGAATGTCCTTCTTGGTCTCTTTTTATGGCTTTTTCTTTGAAGTCTATTTTTTTCATAAAAATTGCTGGGGTCCAGTCTTGGCGGGGTCTAAGGATCCCCAAAGAATGCATAGCACAGATGAAGAGACTGGAGAAAGACACCAGGTGGAGTGCTGGAGGACAGCAAGGCTTTTTGTGCCTGACTGAGTCACTCAGAGAAATCAATCTTTATTTTATAGGGGAGGTTATACAACATTCAATGCATAGTGTGATTATTAAAACAGAAATGGTTACCATAGAAATAATTTCAAAAAAATACAGAAGGTTTTACAGGTCAATCATGTTAAACAAAGAAATGACCAAAAAGTACAGGAGCTCCCACAGATCAACCATATTAAACAAAGGTTATTTTGACCAAGAGGGTCATTAATCAGATAGCCAATGAAGCTATATGGGCACAAACTTCCAGGTGTCAATTAGTAACTAGGTGTCTATTAAGATTCTAGGGATTGGTCTAAGTTAAAAGGGTACAAGGGGTGATTTATAGATTATATAGAAATTAGCTATTGTCTGTTGAGGTTAGATTTGTCTAGGTTAGGTAACTGTTTTTTTGCCTAGGTTTTTTTGATTTATATATCTTGTGGGGGGCATGTTTTGTATTCATTTCTATGCATTGAGATTATTATTTTCAACTAGAACTCCTTGCTTCTTTACACTCCTCTCCAGGGTATGGGATGTGTAGTGGCTCTAATAAATTTTAAGCTTTCAAGTGGTGACTCTTTAAGAAACATTCCTAGCAACAGCTTCCTTCAGCATTCTGGCAGTTGGTCTGCCCATAGTTTAATTTTTTAAAATTTTCTTTAATTTTAATCATTGTCCAACTACAGTTTTCTCTCCTTTACTCCCATTCCAGCCTGCCCACCCATCCCTCCCTGCTTCCCTCCCATTACCACCTTCCCCCTAGTTTTTGTCCATGTGTCCTTTAACTTTTTCCTGTAAATCCTTCCCCTTTTCCCTTGAAACTCCCTATTCTCTCTCCTCTGGTCACTTTCAGCCTGTCCTCTATTTCAGTGTCTTTGACAGGCATACAGGAAGAGATAAACAGGAGATCCAGCCACAGTCACCTCTGATGTGCAGATGCATCTCATCCGTCCTAACTGTGTCAAGGGTCGGCTGTTGGTCGGCTCCTGACAATAAGTATTTCTAACCCATCTTTTTTCCCCTGTCAGTTTGCTTGGAATATATTTTCCATCCCTTCACTTTCAGTTTGTGTAGGTTTTTTGTTCTTAGGTGGGTCTCTTGTAGGAAGCATATGTGTGGGTCATTTTCCTATACATTCTCCTACCTTATGTCTTTGGATTGGAACATTTAATCCATTTACATTTTTGGTTATAATCAATAGGTAAATATTCATTGGCATCCCCCCTTTGTACCTGTGTTCCTTTCTGTCTCCCTCTTTTCCTTCATCTTCTTAAAGCAGTCCCTTTAACATATCTTGCAAACCTAATTTTGTGGATGGGTATTCTTTTAGCCTTCTTTTGTCTGGGAAACTCCTTATCTGGCCTTCCATTTTAATTGAGAGCTGATGCGGACCCTGGCCCATGGGGTCCATGTGTTGTGAATGTGATGAGCAAAGTCCCATGGACTGTAGAAGTCCTGTGGAGAAAAAGGGACAACATGGACAATCTCTGAGTGAGAGAGAGGGCCCCAATCCTTGCCTGGACAGGCTTTTATTGTTTTTCTGGGTACATTACATAAAGGATGGTCCTCATTTACTATGCACGGGTTCACTTTAGGTGGTTACCTTTTATAGATAACAAAGGAGAGGATGTTGCTAATTACATCAAAGAAGAAGGGTATTTGCCAATGCAAAGGGAAAAGTGATTGAACTGGTTACACTCATCCTTGGGAGGTTTAGCATAGATTTTAGGAAGTTACTTTAAAGACATGCAGTAAACATTTGCTATCTCAATTCAGGGTGAGGGAGTTTTAGCAAAAGTGAGCCTCATAGCAGCCTAGGTACAATGCAGGTCTGATTCCCCACAGGAAAACTGATCCATGGGTTTAATTTCCTGTGTGTCGACCTCATTCCCCGTTGGTTTTCTGGATCAGGGGCTGGGCTACATTTGCTATACCATATGAAACAGTTCCCTATAGAGAGTCTTGCTAGATAGAGTAGTCTTGGTTGCAGGCCTTTTCTTTTTATTACTTGTAATCCTTCTTGCCATTCCCTTTTGGTTTTTAGTGTTTCTGTTGAAAAATCATCTGCTAGACTTATCAGGGCTCCCTTCTATGTTACTTCTTGTTTCTCCCCTGCTGCCTTTAAGATTCTTTCTTTAATCTTTCAAATTTGCCATTTTAATTATTATGCATTTTGGAGTAGGCCTCTTTAGGTTCAACTTAATTGGCTCCCTCTGTGCTTCCTGAACTTGCATGGCTTTTGCCTGTCTTAGTTAGGGAAGTTCTCTGTCATTACCTTTTCAAAGAGGGTTTCTATCTTTTGTTCCTATTCTTCTCCTTTTGGTATTCCTATGATTTGAATGTTTTTGCATTTCATGTTGTCTTGCAGTTCCCTTAAACTGTCTTCATATTCTCTGAGTCTTTTTTGTGAAGCTTCTCTACCTGGGTATTTCTTTCTACCTTGTAGTCTAGCTTGCTAATTCAGTCCTCTGCTTCATCCAGCCAGCTTGTAATTCCTTCTAGAATATCTTTTATTTCATATATTATATTCTTCATTTCTACCTGGTTCTATTTATAGTTTCTGTTTTATTTTTCATGCTGTTTTAGTTGCCACTCAGTTCATTGTGATGGTTAGTGAGTTCCTTGAGCATCCTTATAACCATTCTTTTGAATTTTATATCCAATAGTTTTTTTTTTTACCTCCATTTAATTTCGCTCTTTTACTGGGGAATATTCTATTCATTTCAATTGTAGGTTTTTTCCTCATCTCCCCATTGTAGGTGACTCTTTTTGTTTGTTTCTGTGATACTAGATGTTCTGCTTTGCCAGCTGTCTTTGTAGGTTGAACTTCTATGGTAGGAGTTCTGTGGGGTTCAGTTCTATCGGAAGGGTTCTGTAGGACTCTATGGTGTGGTTTCTTTGATATCTTTGTCTGGATGCTCTAAGGTTTCCCTTTATTCCATTTGTGTGGGCTCTCTTGTACTTGGGCTTTACCTGTTGGTGGCTCCTTTGTTGGTGGCTCCTTTGTTGGTGGGTTCTCCCCTCTAGCAAGTTTACTGGCAGTCACAACTCCCAGTTTGTCTTGTATGCTGTTGTACATGTGGTGGTTAACAAATAACTATTACCATAGAACAAAACCTACACCAGCAGGTACAGAACCCCCTACCACATCAGCAGTCTCAACTGCAATTGAACTAAGATGAATAAAGATGAAGAGAGGTTGCAGATATTATAAGATATGACCAAAGAAAGATGAGAAGACTAAAATAGGGGGGAATATTGTTATGTGGTAAGAGAGAGGAGAATTGGTAAGAGTTGGGATAGAAGCAAGTCAAAGAAAGGGAGAGAACAAAATGTACAATGTAAGTAAAAAATAAATTGGTGATGGGAACAATGATGTAAGAAGAGGGAAGTTTGAAGTAAAATTAAAAAGATACTGGACCATTGGGGGCAAAATTGCAAAAAAAACCCAGCAGGGTCAATAGCAATAGCAGCTGAATGAGGTTTAATAAAGGTGGGGTGAGAAAAAGAATATTGTAGACAAGCAAAACATGAATATGAGATGTTTACAGTAAAGACAAATGATTTTGAGAGAATGGGGAAAGCAAGCTAATAAGAGTGAGGAGTCGAGCCCAGAGTGAGAGAGGGGAAAAAGAGAAAGAAAAAATTTAAAAAAATATAAGAAAAGGAAGGGAGAGAAAAAAAACAATGAAATAAAATTTCTTACTCAATTACTCGACTGATCAGGGAAAGTGGAAGTGGAATTATACAGTGGAAGAATATTCTATGGGATTTAAAGTACAAACAAGTGGTGAACAAATAAATTCTTTGGGGAAGTACATCAATAACTGTGATATTTCACTCAACTATCCACTGTTCATAAAAGGTGAAAAAAAATAACACTCCTATTAGAAGGGAAAAAGAATGTGAGCTGACTTAAAGGAGAGTGCTCATGTGAGGTTAGATGGAGGAGAAATAGTGAGAGTGAGGGATAGAAGCTTGGCATCGTGTGGGAGAAAATAAAGTTAACCACAACAATAATAAAGCTCAGGAAGGTCACAAAATGGGTTAAGACCAGGGAAGGTTGTTGTGTGGGATTTGGAATATATATATATATATATATATATATATATATATTCCAAATATATATAGAATAGAATAGAATAGAATATATATATATTATATATATAATAGAAATATATAATCTGAATGAAAATAATAAAATATAAAAGACCAAGAATAGTGTGTTATTTGGAATATGAGTGAAATGAAAGGAAAAAAGTTAAAATGCAATATGAGAGGCAGAATAAAAAAGAAATCAAACAATAAAAGCAAAAAAAACCATAAAAATACAAAGAATGATAAATTTAAAAAAGAAAACTTATGAGATTTGAAGGTGAGCAAAATGAAATGTCTCTCAGCTATTGCTGTTTGCCTTCTGACATCTTTCTGGATCTGTATTGAGTTTTCTCACAGCTCCAGGTCTTATTATCTTACCATTAGATTGGAGTCTCTCAAGAAACTAAGGAGCAGAGTTTATTAGTGGGGAATAAGAGGGAAAGTGGAGGCAACTAAGGGAGGTTGGCGATCCAATCAAGGGAGTTAGGACTCACTTGGTTGTTCTTAAGGCAGGGTTTTTAAGCACAAAAACCCATGAAGGGTAACTGGTTGGAGTGTCAGAATCTGACTGGTTAAAGCTGACTACCAAGTGCCATTTATGCTGACCATTGTTCTAGATACATCTTGTCAGGCCCAAGTTAAAGCTGCACCCTGTTATGCTGGATAGGCTGACCCTAGACCCCAATCTTAGCCAGGCATCTGTTTGTCCTGGGTAGGGTCAGCAAGCAGTTTCACAGGCAGGCATTTTTCCCAGACTACAGTTTTCCATGGTACAGTTTTCCTGCCTGGTGATTTTCCATTCCTCCTAGGCCTGCCTAGGTCTGTCACTTACTCTTGGGGGCGGGGGAGAAAAAAAGGCGCCTAATGATTTTAAACCTGCCAATCTGGTTTTGCAGTTCTTCCCAGATACTGCAGGCAGAGGGGTGCTAGAGTCTTTTTCCCCCCTTTCTTGTGGTTCCCCAAGGATGGGGGCTCAACCTGGGCTACGATATTCACAGGTGCTCAGTTTCCAGCCCATGCCCTCAGAGAGCTCTGCTGTCTGCATTTTCCACTCTGCACATTTGCGCCCGACCAGTGCCCATAATCCACCTCATTATGCAACCCTTTGATTGCTTCATGAGGTGAACTGAGTGGGAGCAAATCATGCCTTCCCCCACCTTCTTTTTGTCAGCCTGACTGCTGCATGTAAAGGCCCTGCACAGAGGCTGAGATTGTATTTTGAGAAAAGTCTCCTTCAGTGCCACCTGCCTCTCTTAACAAGTGCCTGCTTTTCCATACATTCCAGCTCTGTGACCAGTCCAGGGTTAATCTGGGTCAAGGCCACTCATGGCCAGTCTCTTATCCCCGCTCCAGGTGTCACCCAGCTCCCCAGTTTCTCTGGCACTGTCCCAGCCAGTGACCATCAGCCCAGCCAGGGTATGCTGCCGGCTTTGTGTCAATTACAGTGCCTTGTCATCCCCTCAGTGATTTTAAGTGTCCAGGTCTCTCTTGGCACAGGTCTGAGACTTCTGCACTCTGGGAGGGGATGGAACTGCTAGGCTGCTATCACTGACTCAGCTTTCCTCCAGTGCTCCTGCAGCAGCCACCATCTCGGGAGCAAGGCCTAGAGACCTTTCTGTTGGTGTACAAAATTTTACTGCCCATTTTTAAGTGTCCTTTGCAGTCTTTGGTTTCTAAAGTCATATCAGCTGGGATTCTGTTGGCTGTTCACTCTGCTCTTCAGAAGGCCAGGTAGGTGTCCCAGTTGGATCCATGACCAAGTGGGCTCCCACCTACATCTCTGCCATCTGCCCTTTGAAAAATATTGTTTAATGAGGACAGAGTTTTAGCTTTACAACATAAAAAGGGTTATGGAGATGAATGGTGGTGAGGGTTGGACCACATTATGAATGTGTTAATATCACTGAACTGTACTCCGAAGAAGGCTCAAGATGGTAAGTTATGTTGTGTCTTTGACTACAATATAAAATTAATTTTTATCATTAATTATAGTAAGGGGGGAGAAGTGTGGTGCCATTTGCACTCTCTGTGGCCTTTGAGAGACAGTAGCAATGATGAGAATGGTGGAGTATCTCCACTGGTGGTAAGTGAGATTGAGCTACTGAAGAGAGAAGACGACAGCCTCCATCCTCTTCTGTCTACTCAGGGAACAGTGTGAAACCAGAAGCCCCTGTAATAACATCAAAGGGTCCCATTTCCTGCAGTCCAAGGTCAACAGTTCCAGAAACTGAGCCCAGGACCTGAGTATAAGTGGTAGGGTTACAAAGAAAGTTGAATTCAAAAGCTCAGAAGGAGTGGCCTGGGGTGGAACAATGGCTCCAAGACCTGAACTGAAGACATTTGGATTGGAGTCTGAGGCCATCCTACCAGGCACAGAGTGGTGGCCAAGATCGAGTAAAACAGGAAAAGGAGAGGATGGAAATCATTGAGGCTGCACCACAACATCATACAATACAGTGGGTTTGGTCTTGGGAGTGTGTTCAGCTTTCATTATGTCCATAAAATACATGTGAGTGCCTCAGAGGGCCTGAGATGAACATGCTTTCTGAGATCTGCAGGTGCCCAGCAGGTCAAACCTATCAATTATTTTCTTAAAATTAAGTGCATTGTTATAATGATTTTATCTGCTTGCTCTGTAAGTTACTGAGAAGCAGATGCTAACATCTCTCACTGTAACTGTGGATTTATGTAATGAATTATGTCCTGTCAGTTTATTGTCTTACGTTTTAAAGCTGTATTTTAGGTGCACACATCTTAGACTGCATCATCCTCATTGTCTCCAATGATGCTTTTTGCCTTCCATCTCGTTTTACCTGAGTTAAATATGGCTATGATGCTTCTCTTTGTTAACATTTGCATAGTGTACCTTTTATCCTCCTGTGCTCTCAACCTTCCTGTGGCCTCATGTTGTATATTTTGTTTTCCATTAGCATTCAGCATGTTTAGGATGTGTGGAGAGATGTGATTCTCTGTGTGCCAAACTCTGAATCATGGGGTGGCGCCTTTCCTTAGATTTAGAGAGATTCCTCCAATTACATCTTTAAAAATGTCTTCTCCCTTGCTCCCACTATGAAAATTTCTGATAAAATTTTCAGACTGCCTTTCTACCACTGGAATGTAGTGACTTGTTATTTTAAGTCTGTATGCAGTGATTCCTAGAGCTGAAGTCTGGGGAAATTGCTGGTCCTCGCTCTTCCTCACGTGCTCTTGTCCCCTTGTGTCTGGCTATTTGTGATTCTGTGCAGACATTGTGTTCAAGCATGTGGAGCTGAGTGCTGGAACCCGAAGTGACACAATCATTTCCAGTGATGATTTTCCTGTGTTTCTGGCATGCTCTTGGTGCGGAGTTGGAGTCAGCTTCACAAAGCGGCAGAGACTCAGGCTTGGACCCTTATCATTTAAATTGAGGATATTAGCAAAGCAGGTTTCATAGGATTTTATGTTTTCTCTCTTAGGCTTGATCACCCTGGGAAACTTGCCCTTTCCAGTACAGGGTGGCACTGACCTCTGGCATTGTTTCAGGCTTAGGTGGAGCAGGGGAAGCAAGGTAGCCAAGAGATTAGAAGACTTCTTGTAAACAGAATGAAGATTCAGGCTTTGTCAAAGCTGAGGAGCAAGGGACCATCACCCCTTTTTTCTACAGTTCCCCAAGTCCTTCCCTGAGGACCTTCCTGTGATTGTGCCTGTCTTAAGTCGATCCTCCCTTGATGGGCAATGTCTTACCCATCATTGGCTAACCAACCAAGCATTAGGGGCCAGGAAGGGTGAAGTAAAGTGGGAAGAGGCAGTGCTCCTACCAGGGAGATAAGCTTTGTCTCCTCAGTTGCTTATGGTCCCAAGGTCACTCACTCAGCCTTAGCCATGGGGGGGTTACAGCTTTTGAAACCAGGCAGGGAAGTTCCAAACATCTGACCTGCCCGCTTTTTTGTTTATAAATGCTATTATAGCTGTCGAGCCTGTGAAATCTACTATTTGTTGTTCCCCAATTCAATCTTAAGAAAACAACCTCTATGTATATCATAAAGCACAAATAAGGATTAAGACAAGGAGATACCCAAGGGTATCATGACCCAAAACCATAAATTCAGTCCATTGAACCAATTTTTAGGGTTCAATCATTGAACATCAGAGGGCACCAAGGGGTTGTTGCCCTCTGCAGGAGGTGCTGGAGCCTCGACCTCTGTCATTAGGGCAGGCCCCATGCTTCTCCATTGGTGGACCCAAGCCCATGAGTGATGGTGTGGGTGTCCGTTTTCCTTCTGATTATTCAGGGTCAGCTGGGCTATCTGGTCTGTCAGTCGATTGGTTCTCGGCTCCAGGTAGCAGAGCTTGGTGTCTGTCCTGCTCATGATAAGGCTTTACTCTTTTGACTGGTAATCAGACAGGACCTGTAGGGTTGGAAACACACATATACCCACTTCCCCAAGGTAAGAGTCTATAAGGCCTTGCCAAGAGCCATCTCCCAGTGAATCTCTATAAAAACCTGAGGATAAGATGACTTTGGCTCTTTCTTCTGAAAATTTTTTCTAATTGGAGTACTAAGTGATTCATCAAAATTTAGAAAATTATAGGTAAACATGGCTAATAAAATCAAAATTTTGGGGGAAGGACTCATGACTCCCCTTTTTCTGTTTTTTTTTTTAAGAATATTTAAAAGTATGATGAGCCCATTCTACAATTGCCTGACCAGTTGGGTTATAAGATATCCCTGTTTTATGTTGGATATCCCAATGCTGAAGAAAAATCTGAGTAGACTAGACAAGGTATACTGGGCCATTATCAGTTTTAATTTGCTGAATCCATCCTAAATGACTAAAGGCCTTAATCCAATGGGATTGTATATTTTTAGCAGATTCTCCTGTTAAGAGAAATGTATGTAGGGCACCAGAGTAAGTGTCAGTAGAAATATGAACATATTTGAATTTTCCAAAGGAAGGGTAATGAGTGACATCTGTTTGCCAAATTATCTGAGAACCTAGTCCTTGAGGATTAACTACTGTAGATGAGGGTGCCTTGCTAAGGGTTTGGCAATCAGGACATTCTTTAATAATTTGCTTAGCTTGAAGGGACAGGCCCCCTGCTGTTTCTGCAAGCTGCAGTGAGATTAAGCAGCAAGTTAATTGCCCTGTTGTTCTCAGGACCTGGTAGCTCCTAGGTTCAGTTTTCAAGGAAAGTGGGAAAGATCGGGGTGGGGGGGTGCTCTGCTTAAATGTGTTTTAGACAAAAAATGGTTAGAAACCAAGGGCCTTTTGTGACTTGATTGACTAATTGTTCCCTCCAGGAGAATAGCCAGTTCTTCCTCAGGGAAATGATCAGTGTTTTCAGGTATTGTGTTAAAAATTGGTACTTAATCTTCCGTGGAGAAGGGCTAGTTCTCCCCAGGAGACAGTATACCTAAATTTCATTTTTTACAATAAAGGGTCACGGCTCCAGTATAATCAAGCAGGATTCTTAATATTTCTTTAACACATCATATCCTCCCATCCCAATTATAGCATGTTTTAGATTGACAAATTTATGATCATAACTTTCAGAAACAGTTTTTTCTCTACTGGCAAATACATTTTCTTTTTTCTTTTTTTAATTCTTATTGTTTACTGTATTCCTTGAGTGTGCTCAAAAGTGAGCTGTCTCATTATCTTGTGCCCTTGACAACTTTAGGGAGGCTGGAGAAAAAGGAGGGAGGGAGCTAAGCTCTGCATGGCTTGTGTCTAGGACTAAAGCAGTCCCTGGGCTTTCATCAGGAAGATTCAGAGTGGTTAAAAGACACATTTTCTCTTTGTTTTTCTTCCTGTGCTTTTTAGTGTCTGAGGGAAGTGAGATATGTTTCCCTTCTTTAAACAATCAATTTAAATTCTTTCTGAGTAGAATCCTTATGATGTAACAATATTAGAGATATTCTATTTACCAGAGGTCTACCAAAATATTTTGAGACTGAGTAGTTCCTTTCAAAACAAAAACAAAAACAAAATTTAAGCAAATAAGTAATTTCAAACTAAATCCTCTAAAGGAGGGAGTGAGAAATTAACCTAGAATCTTATCTCATACCACCTCCTGCTATTTCAACTTCTGCCCAACTTTTTCCTGAAGAAATCTAAAGATCCCTTATCAGGGAGACATTCAGCAGCCCCAAATGCTGCTGAACTAGCTTTAAACATTGCTCTTGTTCCCCAGAGATACTGTTCCCCATGATTGACGATTTTCAAAAACCTTTAAAGAAAAATTTTTAACAAAAAGAAACTGTTTCTGAAGTTCCTCCCGCTGCTAGCACAGTGATTACAAAAACAGTTTCAATTTTGCCTTCTCTCCACTTGCACCTTTCAATCCTTACGCTGGTGGATGGAGGGAAAAGGCAAAACTGAAGGGACTGCAAGAGGTGGCTTAAAAGAAATAATTTGCTGAGATGCTTGTAAATTGTCCTGCAACTAGCTGATGTTTTTTAAACTGATTAAAGGGAAAATCTTTGCTCTTTCTCCCAAGCCTAGACCTAGTTGGGGGTTGTGCCTCGGGGGTTGGCTTGTGGGTGTTTTTACAGTGATGCAGCAAGCACCCTTGTGGTTCTTAACTGCTCAACCTGAGCTCGAGTCTGTGGCAAAAGCCTGGGAAAGAGAACAAGGCTCCTGCTTACTAAAGAAGGTACAGTTGCACAGTGGTGACAAGAGAGAGTGACCTAGGAAGAAAACCCTTTTCCTCTGAAATCCAACACACCCTATGACCTTCCCGAATAGCACTTTTGGTTGTCCGCCCTTACCTGAACTAATGTGTGTACTCTTATCAAGTTGGTGTGTTGTCCATAATGATGATGGCTTATAGCCCTGGGTCCCTGTTCCTGGGCACCAGGTGATGTGGACCCCAGCTTTTGGGGTCTGCAAAATTGTGGTTGGGGGAGAGACATACATGTAGACTACCAGGTCCTGTGGAGGAAAAGGGCAGGCGGCTTCACTCTCAAGAAGAGCCAAAAGCCATGGCCTCCGCCAAGACAGGCCTTTATTTCTTTTCCTGGTCACTTTACATGAAGGTTCTCATTTACTATGCACAGGTTCCCTTTAGGTGGTTACCTTTGTTTACAGAAAACAAAGGAGCCAATGCTGCTAATCACATCACAGAAGAGAGATATTTGCAAAATAAAAGGGAAAAGTGGTTGAACCATTTACACTCATCCTTGGAAAGTTTAGCAAGGATTTTAGAAAGTTACTTTGCAGTAAATGCCCTCAATTCAGAGTGAAGGAGTTTTTTTAGCAAAAGCAAGACTCAAAGCGGCCTGCATAGATCGCAGGCCTGATTCCCCACAGGAGAACCTATCCATGGGTGTGGTCCTGTGCATCTCCCAGTGGGAGCTGGGCCCACACCATGCAGAACTGTCTCCTACAGTTTACATCTCAGAATATCGGTAGCCTTTTTGAGGCAGGAGACAGCATAGGAATAACTCTGAGACTGTAATACTGTCACTGGCCAGCATTTAGCACCCTGGTTGCCATGAAACACCTTTTACCAATTAGGTAGAATAAATAAGTAAATTGAGGCAGGAAGGAGGAAAAAGACAAGTCTCACATGCTAACTCAGCAGTTCTGAGCCTGGTCTGATAATATTGTTAGGTGTTCCAACCTCACAAGAAACACTATATTAGCAAGAAAAAAGGAAAGTCCTTGAAATTCTATGTAACATTTTCACTACCTGGGAAAGAAAGCCTTGAAACTGTGCTTTCATCCCAAGGCCTGAATGTAGGAGAGGGTCCCTGGTGCCCAAAGAAAGAGCCCATGAAACAACTTTGGTTAATTGCCTACCTCTGGTCACTATCTGTTTTTCAAGGGAGTCCCTGATGCTTACAGAAAGAGCCCATAAATAACCTTGGAAAGTGCCCCAATTTTAATGAACTGCCTCCTGTCATGTATTTGTTTTACAACAAGATGACCAAGTGGGTTCTGGGGCAAGATAAGGATTCTGGCTAACAGACCCACACGCACACCTAAATTTGGGTAGTCATATTCCCCCAGGAAAGCTGGTGCCACATTTATCCGTTAATCAATTTGTGACTTTTTTCCCTCCTATCCCACCAACTATATAAATCCTGAGAACAAAGGACTCGCTCTCTCTCTCTCTCTTTCTTGGGGGGCTCAGGGTGCTCTTGGCTATCGGGCCACAGAGCCCCTGGCCACCTGTCCTCAGACTGCCCAGGAGCTTGCCACCCTGGTCTCCAGCCACTCTTGCTTTTCTCACCCTGCTTTGCCCTGAAACTTTACCTTTCACCCCCTATTCTACCCAGTCCTGTTCTGTTCCATGGGAATGAACCACTAATAAACTGATTACATGCTACTAGATTTGCTGATATGTAATTCTTTACATGCGTCAGAAAGAAGAAACAGGTCTCTCCTATCAACACTTTGGCTGTGGGCCTGTAGTTATTCACTACTTTACTAAATCTTTGCAGCCTTCCAGAAGAGTTTTGGATGATTCCTTCAAGATTTTCCAGTACCCTCCAGAAGAAGGTTGGCCCTAGTTACTGGTATGCCCATAACAGAAGCAGACGTCTGACATCCTTACAAAAACATGATTTGTTTCCTGCTGGACTCTAGCACTGACTGTGATTTCCATGTGTTGGCATTTTAGTCACTTACCTGTTAATTTAAGCAATAACTATTTTTGTATTTCTTCTAGGTTTTTTGTATTTAGAAAATTGTCATGCTGTAATATTTCTTTTAGTCTTACTTAGTATACCAGAATCCAGTACAGTGTTGCTTCCAACTACTTCCCATGGAGAAAATTTTTTAAGGTTTTTCATAAACTTTCTCAGGTCAGAGAAACACCATTGTATTTTTAGTTTACAAAAAAAGTTTTATGTCATAAAAGTGCTAAATTCCTTCAAGTTATTTTCTGTATCCTTGAGATGATCCTCAGATTGTTTTCCTTTGTTAGGTTAATGCTTTGAAAGACATTTATAAATTTTCCAATGTCAAACTATTCTTGTATTTTGGGGAGAAACCTAACACGAGTATGGCAAATTACCTATATTTTACAAGAAGGATAGTTATTTGTTAATATTTTATTTTTTAAATGATATATTTTTAAGTATTTTATTTTTAGAGAGATGGGAAGGGAGGGAGAAAGAGAGGGAAATAAACATCAATGTGTGGTTGCCTCTCACATGGCCCCCACTAGGGACCTGGCCTGCAAACCAGGCAGGTGTTCTGACTGCGAATCGAACTGGAGATCCTTTGGTTCACAGTCCACACTCAATCTACTGAGCCACACCAGCCAGAGCTATTTGCTAATATTTTCTTCCTAATACTTGTGTCTATTTTGTGAGTGATATTGTTCCATAATTTCCCTTGTAAGATTCCTTATGAAGCTTATACTGGCTTTATAGGATGAGGTTGGGGTTATTTTTTCTTTTTCACTTTTTGAAAGCATTTTAATAAAATCTGAACAGTATATTTCTTGAAATTTGATGAAACATGACCCTGGCATTTTAAATTACTGCTTTAATTTTTTTTAAATAAATGTGGTGCTATTGATTTTTCTTTACCTGAATAATTTTTTGATAAGACACTATTCTAGGATTTAAAATTTTATCTATTAGTACATTTACTATTTACTCTTATTGCTTTCATCAATGAGTAATTATATAGAACTATTATATATATATTTTTTGACCAGTCTCTTCAGAGCTTTTCCTGTTTTGCAACTGTGTTGCTTCTTTTCTTATATTTTATTGATTTTTTTATTGTGAAATTATCTCCTTCCTTCTGTCTCTATATTTATTTTGTTGTTCTTTGACCAACTTTCATATTTGCACTTTGATTAATTCGGTGTTTTGTCCTTTCCAAACTTTTAATGCCACCGACTTCTCTCCTGATGTGACCATGTGGTGTGTATAGTGGTTCATTTGTCCTTTAAGAGTGATGACAGCTACTGTGTTGTGATACAGGGCACAGTGGACAGTCAGTCCCTGCAGTGTGCAGTGTGGTGGACAGAATGTGGGCTCTCTGGACTCTGGAGCAGAATCCTGTGTTTCCTGCTGGACATGCTTGTGTTTCTGCCCATGAGAGCTTGGCATTCTCATCCTCCTCTGAGTCCACTCTAATCCAGCCTTGACCCCACCTTACCATCAAGCCTGCTCTTGGGTGGTCACCATGATGTAAGCTTTGCCTGACCTGTGACCAGACCTACCAAAAACTCTGGACACAGTGGACCGTCTCTGCCCTTGGCTCTGCTGCTCTGCCTGTGCTCTCCCTGGCCCCTCTCTTCCTCCTGCTTTCTGTTCTTGGCGGCTGAGTCCTCCTCTCCTCCTGGCCTCTTACCTTTGACTTCTCTTCTTTCCTCTCCCCCTCCTTGAACATCCCAGCCCAATCTGGGAGTATAGATACCTCCCATGTGCCCATGGCTCCCAGGTTTGACATTCCTGTCTGACTTCCTTCTGAGATCATAGTCAGGTCTCGGAGCTGTGTCCCATCATAGCATCTCACACCCATCATACTGAAAAGGGAATTCTTGAGTCTCTGAGCTCAGTAAACAGCTACCCATTGGTGCCATGAGGCATCACCTTGCATACTCATTGGCCCTGCCTTCTGGGATGCCCATGATCTAAATGCCTGTCCCACCACCCCACCCCATCTCCTCAGCCTGTTTCCCACCAAGAGTTTTGCACCCATTCCTGCCAGAGCCCCTCAGGGCTTCCCATCACCCAGAGTGAAGCCCAACAAGCCATGTTCACCCCTACAAGGCCAGCCTTGCTCTGTCTCCCCACCTGCCCACACTGCCCCATTAGTCTTCTTGCTGCTACTTGAACTTATGAAGCACATTCTTGCCTTGGGACCTTTGCAACTTCTACTCCTGCTGAAAATGTGCCTCCTCTCACCCCACACTGATCCTGAAGTTCCCTCCTCAATGAAGGGTCTTGGACAACTCTCTGCCAAGCACACCTGGTGTCAGTACTTCTATCCTTGTCTGGCTTCCCATGCTTCACAGGCCACTTGTTTGTTTTTAGTTTGGCTGTACCAGCAGGACAAAAGTGTCACAGTGCAGGAACACTGTGTGTCTGTCCACTTGGACACCTGCTCAGCACACAGTAGGTCATTAGTGAATGAATGACCAGTTGTCTGAAGTCAGTTTTCTTTGATTATTTGCAACTCAACAACTTCATGTGTTTTATTGATCATTTGTACTTACAACCTACTGGAAATGACCTTCTCCTGCCCACCTTGTACTGAAAGCTTCTCCTTGAAGGTCAGGTTTGTCCCACTCACTGTGTGTTTCCAATGCTCATTCCTAAAGATTCTGTGGTGGCTGATTTTATGAACTTGGCTAGGCCACAGAACCCAGACATTTGGCCAGGCACTGGTCCAGAGAGTGGAGGTATTCCAAAGGTGTGATTAAGACTTAAATCAGTAGACACTGGGTGAAGCATGTTGTCCTTCCTAACGTGGGTGGGCATCGTCTGATCAGCTGAAGGCCTGAAGAGGAAGAATACTGAGGCTCCCCAAGGAAGAGGGGATCTGCCGGCCCAAGGCTTCATTGCAGCATTAACTCTGCCCTTGGTCTCCAGGTTGCTGCTCTGCCTTACACATTCTGGACTCACCCAGACTTCACAATCACATGTGCCAAGTCCTTAAAATCAATCAGTCTCCTCCCCACTCTCTGTATATATGCATCCATCTGTTTATCATTGATCTAGCTGCCATCAGTCGATTGATCTATCTTTGACCTCACATATCTTTTTGTTTCTGAACAATCCTGCCTAATACAGATTTTTTCTCATGTCAGACTCTTTGGCCATTTTCTGTCCCATAGCATTTTACTTTGTTTACAGTAACTTTATTCTTGTAGATGTTGAGTTTTTTGTAGGCAAATTTACCAGTTTTGTTTTTAAAGTTCATGGTCTTAGTATCATTCTGACAAATCACTTATTTACCGCAAGTGTATGTGTTTTCCTATAACTTCCTTTGTCTGGTGATTGGTGTGCATTGATGTGGCCCTGACTGGTGTGTCCTGACAGCAAGGGCAGGGGTCCAGCCTCGGCTCTTCCAATCTCTGACTGCCCTCTGAAGTCTCATCCCAACCTCTTGTCTCCTGAATAAACTCAGCAAACATGGGCCACTGAGGGTCTGGGGTGGGCCTGGGGTCCTTGGTCAGAGAACATAGCCTTGTTTCTGCCCAGGTCCTAGAGGTCTCAGGACACAGCCCAGGGGACAGAATAGGATCAGGCCCACCCCAGCAGCAAGAGAGAGGGGTCAGTTGGGCTGCACACAGCTGCTGGGCACTGAACTCCACACTGCTGAGAAGGCTTGTCAAGCCTTGATTTAGGTGTAGGGAGTGTGTGTCCTGTTTGTTACAACCACTGGAAACAGATGTTTCTCCCCTAGAGTGTGGCATGCAAGTGGGGGAACTGCAGTATGTGTAGGGGAGACCACCCTCGCCTTCATGTCACAGCACTGAATGAAGGCCTGTGACCACAGTGCAGGGGAGGGTCACACACAGTCCTACAAAGGGAAACAGTGTGCCGGGGGCCCACTGAGGCTGTCACATGCCCCTGGTAGATTGATTCCCAAAGTCAAGCAGAGACCAACTGGTGTTTGCTGGAGGTGGAAAACAGAAGTCATGTTGGAGGGCAGTCCCCAACTCTTCCTGTTGAGGAAGCAGGGGGAGAGTATGAAACCACCAGACCATCTTTGAGGTGTTGGCTGGGCAGGAGCTTCAGGCAGGGCCTTGCTGGGGTTGGTAGTGCTTCAACCCCAGAAAGGTATGTGAATCAGATTGCACTGATGACAACATGCTTCTTGCAGGGTGGTATACGATATTTTATAAATGTGTTTCTCAGACAGAATGCATCTCCAGTACAGTCCCCCTGGGCCCAGCCAGGCACCCAGAGGAACCATGGGCCACACCTCCCTCCTGGACTCCCAAGGGCCTGTGGATGGGGATCCATCGTGCACATCCAAGGTCAGAGTGAAGAGCCAGGAGCCGCTCCCTTGGGGACAACTGGGTGACATCTGTGATCCCATGGGGGCTCCTTTGTGCAGGGGGGCTACAAAACATGGCTTGGACAGAGGCCCCAGTACTGCTGTCTTTGGGGCTCTGAGACCTCTAAGCCCCAAGCCAGGCCACCCCCGTTCTTCCCTCCCTCCTTCCCTCCCACCCTCCTTCCCTCCATTTCTTCATGCATTCCCTCAGTGGATGTGGGTGCTGGACACGCAGTAACCCTGCTCTCTCTGGGCCCAGTGTGGAGACAGGGAGACAGGAAGGGCCATGGGAACACACAGATAGTGACACACTGTGACAGAGAAGAGCAGACATGTTAGCCATGAGGAGGTGGTGTTGATAGGCCTGGCTGCAGGCCCCACAGGTAATCTTTTGGGCTGAATGAGCTTCGATTTTGCTCTGATGTGGTGGGAACCCACCAGCAGGTTTGACTTGTGGCTTCTAGGACAGTTCAGGTTTCAAAAGGCCACACTGGTCATGGGTGGGGAGGGTCAACCAGGAGGCCGGAAGGACTGCCGTGAACTCCAGGTGGGAGGTAATAGGCCTGGACTGTGTCCTGGGCACTGATGCAGGGGGTTGACTAGACACAGAGATGGGTCAAGGGTTGTGGGTGCCTGTGATGGGTGATCATTTACTAAGACAGCAGAGTGGGTGAGGTATATTTCAGAGGGCCATGATGGTGAGAGTACAGCAGTGGGCCCACCTGTCACAGGTGAGGTGAATATGGTGGGGAAGGCACACTCAAGGCTGGGACTGAGCCAGTGGGATCAGTGATACCCACTCATTCGTGCATATTTGCCGAGTGCTTTCTACTTGCTGACTGAGTCCTACTTGCTGGCTGGATCTCACCTGCTGGCTGAGTCTCACTGCTGGCTGGGTCCTACCTGCCAGGGGCCATCAGGGAGCAACAGAGAACCCTGTGCTTATGGAGGCACTTTTCTAGGTGAGGATAGAGAATAGCTGACAGATACAATCAGTGAGCCATAGAGTGTGTTGGAAGGGCAAGAAGGAAGATCAGCAAGGTGGGACCAAGGGCTGGTGGTTTCCTCAGGGTAGTTGGGGCTTCATGTAGACTTGAAGCTGACTGAGGGGCTCAGAGTCTGGGACAGCCTGCTGAGGGACAGCAGTGGGGTGGAGGGGCAAGAGGCCAGGGTGGGTGGTGCCCCCACATGGGGGTCGGTGGGCAGGTAGAGAGACCCTGTGGACTAGACCCTGGGCTACAGGGCATGGAGATAGCTTGATCAGGATGAGGAGACCAGGGCAGGAAATCAGCTTCCTGGGGAGATGGCCAGAGTCAGGGGTGGGATGGGCACCCTGGGTGGGGACAGGATGGCAGGGAGGGACGGCACTGTGCTTATTTTCCATGGCTGCTGGAGCAAGTTACCACCAGCATGTCCTCTCACAGCCTGGCTGGGTCACATTCATCCTGTGTTGGGGCCATGCCACCCGCAGGCTCCATGGAGAATCCCATTGGCCTGAAGCCCTTGGCTCATGGCCTCCCTGTGGCAGCCAGCAGCCCCAACTGAAATGCCCACTTCTCCGTGGTGACACTGTCCCCGAGACAAGCAGGATGCCTCTCAACTCCACACCCTGAATAGACAGGTCCCAGGGAAATGTGAGTCATGTGTGTGAAGTGTGCATGTTGCCTGAAAACTGGCACGTGTGTGCCTTGTGTGAACACACATGCATTTGCATGTGTATTGAGTCTGCCTGCCCATGTGTGTATGCGTTTGTGCTTGGTGTGTACTGTGTGTGTGTGTACATCTGTATGCCTACAGTGTGAGCCTGCATGTGTGTTTGGTGTGGAGCAAGGCCTCCCAGCCCACCCTGGCCACACACCCATGTGCTTTCATGGCATCCACTCTCAGGACCCTGGTCCTGTGACTGGAGGCAGACCTGATGGCTGGGACAGAAACAGGAGGCAGGTCCAAGGAACCACAGCTGTCCATGCAGCTGGCCAGTGGGTGGGAGGAAGGAGGTGTCCAAGTCAGGACTAGGCTCCTGGGGGCAGTGTCTTTACCCAGGTAGAGTTGGGGTGGCCCCCTCCTTCTGGCTGTGTGCAGCTCACCGCTGAGCTGCGCTTCTCTGCTGTGACAGCATCTGCTCTAATGGTCGTTGCACCTGAGCAGGGCCTGGGGCCAGGGGGTGTGGCAGCCAGAGGGGCGTGGCAGCCAGAGGGGCACAGAGCAGAAGCATTGTGGACAAGGTGTGCGAGACACCTCAGCTAGGGCTTTGCTTCTCCTCTGGAGAATGGGCCCAGGATCCCCTGGCCTGGTCCCATGTGCCTAGCAAGTCGGTGACCCTCCCTCCCATCCCTGCGTGAGTAGCCACCTAGAGCCTGTCCTCCAGGAGGGCCATGGCTGAGGGGACAGGCAGTCTTCTCTCAGGGCCCCAGCAGGTCCCTGAGGCTGGGCCAGCGCCCACTCCACCACCCTCTCATGTGGTTTTCCTGGCTCCATTCAGTCCCTGTTCAACACCAGCTTGTGCCCTAAAAGGGCATCTTATCTGCACAGCCCAGCTGTGGTCATGCTCAGGCCACTAGCAGGCTTTGCAAAATGTGTGTCCTCATGGGGTGACATGGCCAGATGGGTTGCTGAGACAGGGCACATGAGGCCCCTGACCCCCTAATCTGTGCCCAAGAGACTGACCTTTGGGGAAGGTGGCTACCAGGCCCCCCAGAATCACAGCTTCTGGTGAAGGGTGGTAGGGAGCAGGTGGGTGAGGTAGGGTCTCCTCCTGCCCCAGCCTGGGGTGGGGCTGAGGTCTCCCATTGCCCCCAGCTTGTGAGGGTGCATCTCTGTCTCCCCACACCCCAAGGGCCAGGTTGTGCCCTTGTCAGTGTTCCCCGAAAGTGCCTCCCAGCTTTGGCAGGACCCCATCTGCTTCATTGTGGTGACTGTCCTCTAAGTGCTCGGGGACCATTCACACAGCAACCTTACTGATGGTTTAGGGCATGAACAGCCAACAAGTTATCGGGCCTTAGCCCAGGGGTGGGCACTGCTGTAAAGGGACATGCAGTGAATGTGCCTCCATCCGTCAGAAGCTGGAGGGACCATTTCACAGGGCACTGCTGAACCACAGCGGGAGCAGACTCCAACCTGGTGTGGGCGTCCAGACCTGCAGCCTGGCAGGGCTACCGCAGGGGAGCCACAGCAGGCCAGGTCTCCATGTCCATCCAGCACACCTCTTCCAGCACCCACTCGCTGCTCTGCTCAGAGCAGTGAGGGCCATTTACCCATAGGGCAGGAACTGGGTGTACTGCCAAACACCAAGGTATCGGGCAACAACACATGATTATTTAAAGGTTAGAGGGCAACGCATACCCACAAGAGCCTCCTGATTGAGCTCGTGTCTCAGCCAGGCCCATGGGGCAGGTGGGTCCTTGTGCTGGCCTGTGGACCCACCTTGTCTATGGTGCTCCTGGCAATCTGACTTGGGTGGGTCTCTGGCACATGAAGAGCCTGGGTGGCAACCAACACAGGGCCTGGAATGCAGTAAGTACTCAGTAGCCATATGTTCAGGGCCCTGCCCTTCCTGACCAGGGCATGACTTGATTCCCAGTAGAAGTAATGGAGGGCTGTCTGCAGGACACAGCCAGGGGCCTGGGCAGGCCAGTGGGGCTCCTCACCTGGGTCTGTGGCAGTGGTGGGGGCTGGGATGGAGTCCTTTGGTAAGGGTGGCACACTGGTCACAGATGGGGCTGAGTTTCCTAACATGCTAAAATCAGAGGAGCAGTGGGTAGAGTGCTATGGACACAGGCAGGAAGGGCAGCGTGGGGGCTGCACCATGGCAACCTCACACTCAGCCACTGCCTCCTGTACAATGGGGACAGGGTCTGAAGGACTGGATTCAAATACTGTAAATGGAGCAGCTGAGGGTGGGGTGGGGGTAGGGAGCTGCTCTGAGGGTTCACTAGGTGTTCTATTGGAGCCCAGGTCCCTGCTTTGGTCCTTGGGACCAGCCCCTGGGTGGTAGGTGCCGGACATGCTGGAGACCACTGGGAGGTCTTGAAAAGGTAACTGATGCTGCAACTGTGCAGGCCATGCTTCCAGATGATGGTCAGGGAGAAGTAGTCAACACCTGTTTCTTCTGCATGGTCAGGAGTATCCGTGAGCTGTTCCTGTTCCCCTGAGTGCTGGGTGACAAGTTGAACCCTGTTACCAAGCAGGCCAGGGTCACAAGGCCACCTTCCTTTGGGGCTTTGCACCCCAGAGCCATGGGAAGCACAGCTGCATCTGGAAGACAGACTGAGCTAGGCTCCTGAGGTCTGAGCACCACTGAGGGCACAGGGCAGTAGGAGAGAGAGGCCCCAGTGCTGGGGGGTCCAGAGTGTGCTGGAGAGCTGGCTCGGACAGTCTTCTATCCCATCCCTTGGACCCCCATCCCCCACTCTATGTATCTATTGTTCTAAACCCCCTGCAGCCACTGAAGGGCACCCCAGTCCAGGTATGCTGTGGGTAAGCGCCTGGGGCCCCTAGCTGCCCAACAGGAGAGGCAAAGTGTGCCTCGACTTCTGTGTGGTTCCCTGGACAACAGTGGAATTGGACCCTTCTGTTGCCAGCTCCTGATTCCAGGGGCTCTGCTGTTTGGGGACCACTCTGTGAGTGGCTAGTCTCAGAAGGGGTGTTCAGCATTACCCTGGGGTGGGTATCCTGGGGCAGATGGCTCTGACAGACCATGTCCAGCAGGATCACCCTGCAGTGGCCTGAGCCTGGGCCCTTGTGAGGCTGTCCCAGCATCAGCAGCTCCCTAATGGGTTGGCTTGCAGCTGCCTCCTTCCATGCCCCCAGCTGCCATACTGAATGTCAGGGCTGGGACAGGCCACATGCCATCCCAGTGATGTAGCTGGCATGCAAGCCATGAACTGGGTGGTGGCACTGTGTCCTTGGCTCAGGGCCCCTGGTGGCAGAGCCTACCTCTCTCTCTCCAGAGAACCTGAAAACCTTGCTCCCATCTTTTCCTGGGCTCCCTCAGCAGGACTGTCTCCCTCCCCATAAGGTGATGAGGTCCTGCCCAAGCAGGGTGACTCCAAATCCCACAGCACTTTGTCCTCACAGGAGAGGGCCTTGTGAAAAGGGAGCTCTTCCAGGGGAGGATGCCAGCAGCACCAGAACAAGGGTGGGAGGCCCTGGTAGCCTCAGGGTGCTGATGCTACTACTCTTGACCTTGGCTCCCAGACTCTAGGACTGAGCTGGTGAATTTCTGTTGTTTAAGCCACCTGGTTGGTGGGACTTTGGCACATCTTCCCACAGGAAGCACTGATAGGAAACAAATGCAGACTTTGGTACAGAAGCAGGCTGTGGATGTGGCTCTAGAATGGGATGGTGGGTGGAGGCCAGGAGAGCCTGAGGTGGGTGCTAGAAAACCCCAAGTGGCCCAGGGAAGTCAGTAGAAACATGGGCATTGAAGGGATTCTGTGTGTTCCCCAGAAAGTGAGGAAGCTGGAGAGAAAGCCTGCCCCAAATCAGAAAACATGCATGTCATCACAAATGCCAATGGTCCACGTGCCTGTGGCCTCAGACAGGAATGAGGACCTCAGCACTGTAGTCTGGGGGCGTGGAAGACCCTTGTTGCAAAGTGGTTGTGGGTGTGGCTGGATTCTGTTCTAGTGTTTTGTGCAAAGTAGGGGTCATGGGCAAAGTGCTGAAGGTGTGGTCTGATGTCTCCTTGCTGCCTGTCAAGATGGAAGGAGATAGAGGATCTGAAGAAGGCATGTGGCCAACAGGCCAGGGAGGAGGGCCATGATGGGTGTGACTGGGAGGTTCCCAGACTGTCCCAAGAGCAAACTCTGGAAACAGGGATGAAGTGGGGCTGAGGGTCATGCATGTGCCTCATGGATGCCACCAGCCAGCTCAGCACCAGCCAGGAAGAGCATGGGGTGATGGGGGCAAGGCCCACAAGGCTTTTGAGAATTGTACAGTCTATGGCCATACAACCCTGAATGTGCCCAATCTCATCTGATCTCAGAAGCTAAGCAGGGTCATACATGGTTAGTACTTGGACAGGAGAATCTTACAGGAGCAGGAGCCGGCCTACAGACACTGAAGACACATGAGGTGAAGGGGGAAAGGTTGACTTTGAGACAGAACCACAGAGTCTGTGGTCATGGCCCAGAGGGTGGGCTGCCATACAGGCCCTGAGGACAGAACACGGAGCCCAGGGGTCTCCTGGGGTCTCAAAATATAATGGGGTTTTCCCTGCAGGCTTTGAACTTGCTTGAGGCCCATGGTCTCTCCTCCCTTCCTCCCTCCAGTTCCCCTCTCTGGAGTGGGAAGGCTTGCCCTGTGGTAAGCCCACCAGCCACCACTGGGGAGCTCTCAGTCACAGGATTGGTCACTCACCTGTGCCTAATTTAGGTGAGTGAGGTTCTGGACTTAGAGTTGAGGCTGACACAGGTTTGGACCTGTGAGGATGTCAGGATGGGGTGTTTTTCATGTGAGAAGGATGTGAGTTAAGGGGGCCCAGATGGTGGACTTTTATGACTTGAGTTGCATCCCCTAATTCATGACTTGACATGCTCACTCCCTAGTACCACAGAAGATGCCTTGTTAGGATGGCTGAGGATGAGAAGAGTGAGTGAAAGTGAGACTTCACTGAAGCGGGCTGGGCCCCAGTCCAGCACGACTGTGGCTTTACGAGAAGGAGCCTCTGGGGACAGACAGATGCACACAGGGCAAGACCACATGCAGAGGGAGGCAGAGAGTGGGCCAAGGAGTGTCCATGCACGGACACCAGGGAAAGGACACAATACTGCTGGGAAAGCAGCCGACTGCACCTGCATCTGACTCGAGACTGGCAGAATAAATTTCTGTTGTTGAAGCTGCCTCTTCTGTGGCTCTTTGTCAAGACAGCCTCCTGAGTGGCCAGCCCACTTCTGGACAAGTGACCCCAGCCATGCTGTGTTGTCTTGTACCATGAGGGGCCCTGATTGAGTGTTGCAGTCTGTGAGGTTGAGCCAGGATGGGGTCCATTTAACCAGAGCTGAGCTGGAGCCTGGAGGCTGTCCACCTGGAGCCCACAGCTGGGGATGGATTCCCCTTGGGATAAAATGTGCACATTTATTTCAAGGCGACAATTTTCTAATTCTGGACATCCAGTCTGGACAGCCAGTTACCCCTTCAGGGCCATGGACTCCCCATGATGGCCAGCACTCTGAGCTTTATGCAGCTCCTCTGCACCTGAAATGGCCTCCTCCCAGACCCTGGTTCAGCAGGCACCCACCAATGCCTGCCCTGGTCTCTCCACCTTCTCCCAAGCTGCCTCTTCCCAGAACCTTGCCACTACAGCTGTCCTGGACTCTGCACATCCCTTGGCCTACTAAGCCCTGACTCACACCTTCACGTCCACATCCCCTTCATGGGGCTCTCACCTCCTGACATCTCAATCCCAGCCATTGGTTCTGAGTCTAGCCACCACCTGCCTTTCTTTTGGTGACAGTGGACAGAGCCTTTCCCTGCTGTCCTGCCTCCCTGTCATGCACCTTCCTGACTGGTCATCCATCACTGTCTGCCCCCAGGATCTCACCAGCACATTCCACACATGCTGCAAGGTGTGGGTCAAGACCTCGACGTGGCCATACTCACCAGGACCAGCAACCAACAATGACAGTGCATGCTGCAGTGTCCCAGGCATGGGCCCAGCTAATGATATGGAGGCTGCAGCCTGTCCACACTGAGGTCGTGCTGTGGAGACCAGGCTTGCATTTCCATGACTCGGCTATCTACCTTCCCCTGGCTGACCAGCCCCCACCACTGGCCTGTGCAGAGGGGACCTTCCTTTCCCACGTGCCTGTAGGAATTAGGGTCACCTGTTGAGAGGTTCACACAACACATAGGAGTGTGGTTGGGGAAAAATCTCCACAAGGAAGCAGTTTCACAAGATAAAATGTGCACATTTATTTCAAGGAGACAAGTGCACCCATTACAAAGTGACAACTGGGCCCCACACTCCCACCACACAGGGCTATGTCTAGAGAAGCCGCTTCTTAGTGCTGGCAGCTAGGGGGTAGCACAGGCAGATTTGAAGGCCCTGAGCTGAAGGTGGCGAGGGCCTGTTGGTTCCGGCTCCTTGATGTCCATGTTCCTGTCCAGTGGGTCATTTCACCTGCAGGTGGGAGAGGCAGCATGAGGTGCTTCTCTTGGGGTCTCCATGCCCGAGCACATGCTCATGCTGTCAGCCTATCTGCTGCCAGCCCGCCTGCTGCCAGCCTGCCCGCCCGTCTACCTTGAACAGGGTGACCGTGGTGCTGTAGAAGAGACTGAGCAGGAACAGGACGATGAAGGTGGAGGCCATGGTGTTCACGTTCTCGAAACCCTCCTCCTCAGCGCTCACCTCCCCCTCTGTAGGGGATATAACAGGGGGCTCAGGCTCCGCCCACACTAGACAGCCTACCCTTCTGCTGCTGCCCTCAGCCCCGCACTGTGCTGCCCCCAGGAGAGCCGTGGGGAGGGTGGAAGGGCAGAAGCAGAGGGGATGAGGGGGGGGTCTCTGAAAGTCTCATGAGGGGTTGGGCAGAGGCACCTGTTCTGGGAGCCCTAGGATGCAGGGTCAGTGACAGAGCAGCTTACTGACATGGGGGCTGGGTGTGGCAGGGCTGAGGTAGGGTAGGGGCCCCAGTGGACTCTGCTAGAGGTGGGGGCAGCACAGCCAGAGCCACTGGCACTGGAGAGTCTGGGAATAGGGCCTCCTGTTGCCTATGGTTGGGGACAGCCATGGGGGCAGATAGAAATCTGGGCCTGAGGAATCCCCTCTTTGCTTCCTGAAGGGGTCTCTCACTCTTTCTTTTTCTTGGAGTGGAGGGCATGTTGGAGAGGCTGTGTGGGGCCCTGGCTGGTTTGCCCCACTAGGATTTGAGGTTCTGGGACCAGGGAGCCAGACAGATGCGTGAGGCCCTGGGGTGAGTGGCACTGGGATGGGCAGGCTGACACATAGAGTGCAGTCCAGAGCTCCCAGTGCTGACAGGCCTTTGGAGGTGTCTGGAGTCCAGGCCTTTGGAGGTGTTTGGGTACCAAAGGGCCAGAAATATGAGGTGTCTAGGAGGTGGCACAAAGTGGGCAGTGCCATCTGCTAGGGATGGAGACTTTCTGGGGCCCCTAGGCCCCTCACTCCCAGCTGCAGGCTATCTCTTTTCTCTGTGTTTCCAGGGCCAGATGTTTGCAGGGGCAGAGCCACCAGATCAGCTTCTCTGCCTGCAGGACACACTCAGCTCTCTGCTCACAGGTGAGTGTGGGTTCTGCTGCTTCATCAACAATCTGTATGGGACTGGAGTGTCCCTGAGGAGCTGCAGCAACCCAGCCAGCCAAGGTGGCTCTCTGAGCCATTTGCCCTGGGCCTGGGACAGTGGCTCTGGTCAGAGTCCTGGCTGGGTGGCCCATATTTGCATCTCTAAGCTGAGAGAGGACAAGCAGGCCTTGGGCAGGAAATGTTGCAGCGAGTACATTGCAGAGAGGCAGGAGTGTCTGCAAAGGCACTGAGTGACCAGTGCACAGAGTGTGGGCATACATATGCATGTGTGTGTCTCCATGCACACTTACATGTGTGCACACCTGCATGCACCTGTGTGCAAACATCTGTGCACCCATGACTTGTATCTGTGCAAGTATCTGTGTGTGTGTCTGTGTGTGCATGTGTATGAGTATACATATATCTGTGTCTTTGTACATATGTCCATGTCTTTGCACATGACTGTGCATACATACAAGTGTCTATGTGTTCAGGTCCACTGAATGTGTGTCTCTGCACTCAAGTGCATTTGTGCACCTGTGTGTATGTGCCCACATAAGTGTATGTCTCTGTATATATGCACAAATGTACCTCTGTGTGCACAAGTGTGTGTATATCTTGGTGCCTGTATGTATACATAAGTGTTCGTGTATCTATGTGTTTGTGTGCATGTGTCCATGTGCCCATGTCCACTGCATGAGTCTCTGTGCCCATGTTTATGTGTGTGCATGTCTGTGTATGCCTGTGTCCTGTGCAACTGTGCTCTGTGTATGTGTTCATACCTGTTCATGTGCCTCTATGTGGACACTCTGCATGTGTGTCTGATTTTATATGCATGTATGTCTCACTGTGTACATGCCAATGCATGTGTGCATATGTGTATTGCTGTGTACCTGAGTGTCAGTGCATCCATATCCTTGCTTGTGGTATGTTCATGCCTATGTCCACTTCATGAATGTCTCTGTGTGCAAGTGTGTGTACCCCTGCATGTGCATGTCTGTGTCTGCATGCATGTGTGCCCACATCTACACATGTCCATGTACATGTGTGCAGGTGTCCTTATGTGTCCATATCTGTGCACATGTGTCTGTGTGAATGTGTGTGCACATGTGTCACACAACCCTGTCCCCATGTGCCCATAGCAGCAGCGGAGGGGTGGGGAGCATTGGCTCTGTCTACGGTGAGTGCTCTGCAAGGGGGTCAGCACTCCCAAAGGCAGTTGGGAGGCCAGGGCGAGGCAGGGGTAGGGATGGTGGCGGGAGGTGGTCTGCGGGGCAGGGGCAGCACAGCCCTGGCAGGCAAGAGCATTGCTCACTCAGGACCAGTATCTTTTGAATGGAACTTTTTATTTCTAATTTTTATAGAATGTAGCACCCCACCTTGTTGACACAGTCAGTTTGCATGCATGCACACACACAATGACAGGTCAGCCTGAGGCTCCGGGTACTACCCTGGAGGGGCAGCCCGGGATCAGTGGCAGGTGCTGGCCATGTCAGATATGACCAGAGACACGTTGTACAGGGTGGGTTTACCGGTGGACTTGTCCACGGTCCTCTCAGTCACCAAGTGGGGCAGGGCCTCATGGGCCACGACGCATGTGAAGGTGTCCCCGGCACTCCAGTCCTCCTCGCTCACGGTCAGGATGCTGTGGACGAAGTACAGGCCGGGGGCCTGGGGCTCGGGCAGCGGGGAGCTGGTCACATACGTGTTGGGAGACATAGGCTGTCCTCTCTGCATCCACTGCACATACACGTCTGGGGGTGAAAAGCTCTTCACCAGGCAGGTGACCGAGGCTGACTCCCGAAGGCTCAGCTGTTCCCTGGTGGGCGGTAGCACATACACAGAGGGAATGTGCTGTTTGCCTTCTGTGGGAGGAGAGGCAGTGGTGAGCTTGGGGTGCAGTGGGATTTGCCCCTGACAACAGGGGGAGCAGAGGTATGCCCCCAACCCCACCCAAGGTTATGGGGGTCTTGTGCTGCACAAAGGGTGGGGCAGGGCCTACCCTTGGGCCTGGAGATGGTGTGTTTCAGTGGGAAGGGCAGGTCTGTGTGGGTCACCGTGCACGTGAACTCTTCTCCTGACTCCCATTCCTCCACACACACAGTGGCCTCTCCTACAGCGCTGAAGGTGGTATTGGGAAGGATCTCAGAGATGTTGGTGTGGGTTTTCAGATCCTTGCCACTGTGACGGGTCCAGGAGATGGTCAGGCTGTCATAGGTGGCCAGGTCTGTGACCAGGCAGGACAGCTTGGCATTCTTAGTGAGGAAGGTGCTGGCAAAGGAGGGGGGGATGGTGAAGATTCTGATGGTGGATCCACCTGGGGGAAGAGAGTGGGTTTGAATGACCGGCTTTGCTGACCTTTTCCTGAGCCCTGGGATCCTGTTGGAAATGGGTGCTGGGACCCTTCTCACAAGTGGCCTCAAGCTGCCCTGCACAGCCCCCCCCTCCGCCCTTGGCCTCTCCAGGAAACCAAGGCTCAGGAAGAAGCTGGTCTCACCTGTGGCAGTGTCTGTAGACCTGAGTGGATGCCTGTGTGTTGGGGGCCACCATCAGGGGCAGGGTCACTCACCAGTGTTACATGCAGATGACACGTTCTTCTGGAAACTCAGCCCATTGTGTTCCACTTGGCAGGTGTACATACTCTGGCTGAGCCAGTCACTCTCGGTGATGGTCAGCATGCTGCTGACACTGTACGTCATGGGTCCAGGCCCTTTGGGCTCAGCCTGCACGTTGTCTATGGTGAAGTTGGAGTCCAGAGGCTTTCCCTCCCGCAGCCAGGACACAGAGATCGTTTTGGGACGGAAGCCTGTAGCCTGGCAGATGAGCCTGGACTTGCGGGGGTTGGTGCCAGAGAAAGCATCACGGGGTGGGATGAAGACGTTCACACTGGGGGACAGTGGGTCTCCACCATCTGTGGTGAGGGGACACAGTCAACCTGGACTGGTCAGGCCCCACCTCACCCGCCCAGCTGAGAAGAGGCCCTGTCTTACCTGGGATGGGAACTTGCACATTTTTGTCACCGTTGGAATGTTTGACATTGCACATCAAAAACTCATCTGTACCCTGGTTGATGTCAATAGAGGGCAGGACCACCTGGGAGCTGGCGGCGTACTTGCCCTCTCTCAGGACCGACGGGAAGTTCTGGATGGCAGGGCTGCTGATGCCACTGTTGTTCTTATAGCTCCAGGAGAAGGTGACAGAGTCAGGCAGGAAGTCCTTGGCCAGGCAGCCCACGGTCAGCCGGCTGTCATCGGACATGGAGTTCTCACAGGAGATGAGGGGAAAGAGGTTTGGGGAAGACACACTCTCTGAGGACCCAAGAGGGACAAAAGAGAAAGGGGTGAGAAGGTGACTTTCCATGCTTGGCTGGTCAGGGGTCAAGACCCATAGCCCTGCAACTCTGAGCTGAGCCCACGACAAGCCTCCAAAACTTTGCCATCTGCATGGCTACAGCTCCCACCCTGCCCCAGGAGCTGACTTGGAGTGTGGGTTTGAAGAGTGCTACTGGTTGCAGCTGGCAGATCTGGCCCTTCTGCCCCCAGCAATACTGTACCTGTACTCAGGACATTTGTACCCTGGCTCCCAGCTCAGGATAGCCCAGGACCAGGCCAGCTCTGTCATTCCTCTGAGCACTGGAGTGTGCCTGCTCAGCCCCAGCAAAAGGAGAGCCCCAGACAGTTGCCAGCAAGGAAATCAGCTCCCGTGAGCCCAACCCTCACTGCCCCAGCTCAGTCACACTATTGCTTAACTCTGTATGTCTGAAGAATGGTGTGTATGTTGTAGGTGAGACCAAGACGGACTCGATTCAACACAGCCTGAGCACCATCAGGCCACTGAGGTCAGCCAAATGTTGGCCAGGATAGACCTGCATGGTCAGCTCAGCCCAGTGAGACCCACATGGCCCAGCCATGTTAATGCAGCCCAAAGCAATCATCAAAGTCATCCAAGTTAAGCCAGCTCACCCAGTTCATTTTTGCTGGATCCAGCTCAGCCTACTGTGGTTAGCCCAGCTCACCAACCAGACAGCTCAGACCAATTATTCTCAGTTCAACTCCACTTAGCCCAGCCCAGACCACCTCACTCAGTTTACCCACTCAGTTCAGATGAGTGGAACAACTCATTTAGTGCAGCTCACCTAGTGCAGCTCACCCAGAATAACTCACCTGGGTCAGCTCACCCAGCTCAGTCCAGTGCAGACAGCTCAACTTGGCTCTGTTCTGCTCAGCCCAGCTCACCTTACCGGGCTCAGCCCAGTCTAGCTCAGCTCAACCAACTCAGCCCACCCAGCTTGGCCCAGTTCAGCTCACCTGACTCAGCCCACCCAGATCAGCTCCGCTCAACTCAGCTCAGCTCACTTTAGCACAATCCAGCCTGGCTCATCCAGGTCAGCCCAGCTAAGCCCAGCTCAACTTAACTCAGCTCAATCAGCTCAGCTCACCCAGTTCAGCTCAGTGCAACCAGCTCTGTCCAGTCCAGCTCAGCTCAGCCCAGCTCAGCTCAGCCCAGTTCACTCAGCTAAGCCCAATTTAGTCCAGCTTAGCCCAGTTTAGCTCAGCTCTACCAGCTCAGCCCAGCTCCACTCCGCTCCGCTAAGCTCAGCTCAGTTTAGCACAATCCAGCTCAGCTCACCCAGCTCTGCCCAGCCCAGCCCAGCTCAGTTCATCTGGCTCAGCCTAGCTCATCCCAGCTCAGCCTAGTTCAACTCAACTCAGCTCAGCTCACACAGTTCAGGTCTGCTCAACCAGCTCTGTTCAGTCCAGGACAGCTTACCCAGCTCACCCAGTTTAGCCCAATCCGGCTCAGCTCAGCCCAGCTCAGCCCAGCTCACCCGGCTCAGCCCAGTCTGGCTCAGCTCAGCCAAGGTCAGCTCAACCCAGCTCTGCTCTGTTCAGTTCAGCTCAGTTTAGCACAGTCCAGCTCAGCTCACCCATTTCTGCGCAGTCCAGTTCAGCCTAGCTCAGCTCTACTCAGCTCAAGCAGGTCAGCTCATGCAGTTCCGCTCAGTTCAACCAGTTCAGTCCAGCTCAGCAGGCTCAGTCCAGTTCAACTCAGCTCAGCTCATCCAGTTCAGGTCTGTTCATCCAGCTCAATCTAGCTCAGCTCATCCAGTTCAGGTCTGTTCATCCAGCTCTGCCCAGTCCAGCACAGCTCACCCAGCTCACCCAGCTCACCCAGCTCACCCAGCTCACTCAACTCACCCAGCTCAGCCCAGGCAGACTCAGCTCAGCCCAGCTCAGCCTGGCTTGCCTAGCTCAGCTCACCCAGCTCACCCAGCTCACCTCATCCAGCTCAGTCCGGCTCAGCCCAACTCAGCCCAAGTCAGCTCCACTCAACTCAGCTCATCACAGTCCAGGTCAGCTCAACCAGCTCTGGCCAGTCCAGCCCAGCTCAGCCCAGCTCAGTTTAGCACAGTCCAGCACAGCTCACTCAGCTCACCCGGCTCAGCCTGGTTCACCCAGCTCAGTTCAGCTTAGCCCAGTTAGCCCAGCTCAGCCCAGCTCAGCTCAGCCCAGCTCCACTCTGCTCAGCTCAGCTCAGTTTAGCACAATCCAGCTCAGCTCACCCATTTCTGCCCAGCCCAGCTCTGCCTAGCTCAGCTCACTCAGCTCAGCTCAGCTCAATCAGCTCAGCCCAGCTCAGCTGGCTCAGTCCAGTTCAACTCAGCTCAGCTCATTCACCTCAGCCCAACCCAGCTCAGCCCAGCTCACCTGCATCAGCACAGCTCAACCCAGCTTAGCTCCTCCAGTTCAGGTCTGTTCAACCAGCTCTGTCCAGTCCAGCACAGTGACTCAGCTCACTCAGCTCACCCAGCTCACTTAGCTTACCTGGCTCAGCCCAGGCAGGCTCAGTTTAGCCCAGCTCAGCCCGGCTCACCCAGCTCACCCAGCTCAATCCAGCTCAACCCAACTCAGCCCAGGTCAGCTCCACTCAGCTCAGCTCATCACAGTCCAGCTCAGCTCAGCCAGCTCACCCAGCTCAACTCCACTCAGCTTAGCACAGTCCAACACAGCTCACCTGGTTTAGCCCAGCTCAGCTCACCCAGCCCAGCTCAGCTCACCCCACCTCAGCTCAGCTCAGCTCGACTGGCCCAGCTCACCCCACCCAGCTCGGCTCTACTCACCTAGCCCTGCGCAGATCAGGTCTGCTCAGCCTGGTCATCTCAGTTCAGCTCAGTGGGCTAAGCTCACCCAGTTCACTCCAGCTCAACCCAATTCAGCTCAGATCAGAAAGCTCATTTCAAACTGGTTTCGTTCAGCTCAGCTCAGGCCTGCACTGAGCAGCCCAGTGTAGTCCTGGATAATCCAGAAATCCCAGAATCTCTGGCCAGAAAGGGTCAGGCCAGCAGAGCTGCTTGCCTCAGCTGCAGCCATTCTTACCCACAAGTGCTGTATAGTTGGGCTGGGCCCGTAGTCTGTTCCTTCCCAGGGCCTCTCCCTGCCTTCTGTCCCTGGGTAGCCCAGTTCCTTGTCCTCAGTCCTAGCCCCAGCTGCCTTTCAGTTCCCAAGCAGTACCAATCACTACCCTCCTTCAACAGCCATATATAAACAGTTATATGAATACACTGATAGTCCCTAAGACTGTTTAATTTCTTAAACATCTTAAAAATATGTCAAGACAACTTTAAGTCATTAACACATCTCCCAAGAATCTGAGGAGCATTGCTTCTGTGCGGAGAGGAGAGGTTGGAGTGCTCCCTCTGGTGCCTCTCCTCCCGGCACACACCCTTCAATCAGCCCCTAACTTTAACTACATCCCCTCTAAAGAAACATCATCACTAGAAATTGCCAGGAAATGCATTTTTCTGAATCCCCCACTTAGAGTTATGCTCTTCAGCACAAAGTTCTTTAGAAGGCATGGGCTACCTCCTCATGTGCAATAATGACCTAACAACCAAAGCTGAGTTTACAACTTATGAAAAGACAACAGAAGTGTAGCCTTGTCTGAATCACAGCATCGATGGTGGGTAGCATTTGGTCAGCACTTGCACCTTTTCCCTGGAATGTTCTTTAGGGAAAGTTAAATGTGAGTGACCTAGACAAGCGGTCACACAAACAAACCTCTCTGCCCTCACTGAGCATCCATCATCCAAGATTCCCCTTCAGGTGGAAGCAAAACCATCAGGCCATCTGTCTGATCCCAGCCAGCCAGCAGCAGGGAGTCACTCTCTTACCATGTCTGCCTGGTCACTCGGAAGTTCTGTGGGGTCTTGTCACACAACAATTTCTCCAAATCCACTACTCACACGACTCATGACTCAGGATAGCTGGCTGGGCTGGTGGCAGAAGCCAAGGCTAAGTGTCCCCAGCCTGGGGCTCAGATCCACATTCAGACTCTCCACCAGAGCAAGTTCAAGTCAGAAAATGGCCTTGCAACTTTGCCTGGCTCCTTTCTGACTCAGTTCCTCACTGGCTTCCTCTTGATCCACCGACTAACACACTTAACCAAAATAATTCAGGACAATTACACACGTTTCACCTAAATTTGGCCCCAAAGAAATACTTGAAAAGTGTTCCTAAAAAATACTGAAACAAAGAAAATTTTATCAGAATATCAAAGTCTTTCTTCATCATGAAGAGAAAATAGATTAAGTTTAAAACCTGCAAGCAGTCATTGTAAAAACAGTGCTTTGGGGACAGAGAATCAGTGTGAGATTAATTACCATTTGAAGGGATAACTAATTTTAAAAAGTTATATGAACACACTGATAAATGGCCCCTAAGACTGTTTAATTTCTTAAATATCTTAAGTTCTAAATGAATATAAGTGAGAAGTTATTAAGCTAAGACTGAAAAATTAAACTCACATAGTTAAAAAAAGAACTTCCTAGTTTCTGTCAGCACCCCCACCTTATTTTAGAACTCAAATCATCCAGGTGTTGTTTTTCTCAGAGAAACACTTTTAGATTTGTGGGCAAAACTCTCCGAAACCACTTCTTCATAACCTTTAACCATAAATTTGCCATTCGTGTTTTCTTGCTCCCTAAAATAGACTGAGGCCACCCGCTTCCGGCCACCGGCTGCAGGTGCGCAGCCCCAGCGGCCATTGTCACTAGCTCAGCTCCATCTACTCAAAACATCCTTCAATTAATTTAAAAAATAACCTTAATTTATTATTGTCAAAACTCAGCCATCAATTTGAGGCTCACGGTTCTGACTTACCGTTTCTTGGCCAAATTTGTACCACTATCAACTCCAGAAAGATGTGATTAATTAAATAATAAGACTTAAAAATGTAATATACTTGAAAACTCTCACATTTTAAAGTCATAATTTTTAAACACTTTCCAAAGGAGCCACTTCCAAGACATCCTGTCTTTCAATACTCAGTAAGCCTCTTAATGGAGCAAACCACTTTCTGTTAGAAGCTGCCTCCTGGGGATGAGCTCTCTGGCCTTGGCTGCGTCTCGCCTCAGAGGCCAGGCACCCACTGTCCTCAACACCAGGGCCATAGGTCCCTCCTCACCGGACAGAACTTTTCCTAACCAATAAAGAAGCCTAAGTACAATCAAGCAATTTTTAAATTACATTACATAAATGTAATGGGCTTGAAAAAAATCCAGTCTAGTGCAGGAGTTCACTCTTAAGTCTGAGGACAGTGTCTTTCTGAGCAGTCTGCTGTTCCCGGCTCACAATCACCAAGGCCAGGCACCCTCCTCACTGAAACCTAATTCTATTGGCAAGACTGTCCAGCTGCAGCCCCACCAGTCCTCGGCCCAGGCCCCAGGCCTCTCACTTCAGAGTGGCCCTTCAGGTTGGCACCCCCTCTTTCAGGGGCTCAACGCCTCTCTGGACATGCCAGAATTATGCCATTTTCTGAAAAGCGTCAGAAAATCAAGAGGCTCTGATGTCCCTGAGCCCTGGCCCCTGTCACCTCTGGCCAGCCTGCCCAGGTTCCCAGGGCCACACGTCCCAAGGACCAACTGCTGATGCCCAGAAAAACCCACAGAGAGGAACAGAAAATGAAGGCCTGAGAAGGCCATTCTTACCTGAGGAGACGGTGACCATGGTCCCTTTGCCCCAGTAGTCTATACCATAATAATCACAGTGGTGCAAACTCCATCCTCACCCCACAAAAACCAGGGTGCTTGCCCAGCACCACCTGAGGCCACCTAGAGATGCACGCTGTCTCCAGGTGCCACATGGGTGCTGACCATTCCAGTGACAGTGATCTGGAGGTTCCTGGGCCCCTCTGTCAGCCAGTCCCCCAACCTGATCCACAGGAGCCTGACCACCAGCTGCCTGAGGCCCCTGACCATGAGCCGACTGGAACTCAGAAGTCCAAGCAACACAGACAGGCACCCAACCTCACAGCAGGTGCGGCAGAGCCCTTGGAACTGAGAGCAGGGCAGCCACACTGCCCTGTCAGTCCCCTCACCGCACAGCACATTTGTGGAGGGGAGGTCAGACTTCCTGGCTCCCTTTCCTGACCTGCAAGATCCCTTCCTGTCTCTGATATCCAGACACTGACATCCAGACACTGACACCCCAGACTCCCCCAGGGAAGTTCCAGTGGAGGTGGGGTGAGGACTCACCTGAGGAGACGGTGACCAGTGTCCCTTGGCCCCAGTATTCAAACCACATTGTGGTAACCATGCTAGGATCTTGGACAAAAACTGGTGCCCAGCTGAGGCCTCAGGTCCACCTCAGAAAATGCCCAGTGAGGGCAGAGGGAACAATGGGGCTCAGAGGCCAATGGCGGCAGAGACCTCAGAGAGGCCCCCAGCTGCAGAGCACAGGAGGAAAGGGACCTGGACCCTCTTCTCCTCATCCCTGATGGTCGTGGTCCCTTCCCGGATTCTTTCTGAGCCCTGGACTGGCCCCAGTCCTTCTGAACCTGAGACCCAGACACCCTCATTTTCTCCCAAAATGTATCAAAAACTCTTGGAGAGAAAGAGGAGAGAGGGGTTGTGAGGACTCACCTGAGGAGACGGTGACCAGGGTGCCTTGGCCCCAGTAGTCAAAGTCATCACGTTGTCATGGGCCCCATTAGGCAGTGTACAAAAACCTGTCCCCCACCCAGCCACTGGCCACCACATCAAGCCCTGTCTCTTCAGGTCCCCGTGCCCCTGACATACAGCCCACTCCTGCCTTCCAGAGCAGAAACCCCAAGTTCACACAAAGCAACAACTCTCTGGAAAGGTCTTTCCTGGCCCCAGGACAGACAAGAAGAGAGGAAGCCATCTTACCTGAGGAGACGGTGACCAGGGTCCCCTGACCCCAGTGCTCGAAGTAAGCATCACGTTGCCATGGGCCCCATTAGGCAATGTACAAAAACCTGCCCCCCACCCAACCTCTGGCCACCACAGCAAGCCCTGTCTCCTCAGGTGCCCATGCCCCTGACACACAGTCCACTCTGCCTTCCAGAGCAGAATCCCCAAGTCCACACAGAGCAACGACTCTCTGGAAAGGTCTTTTCTGGCCCCAGGACAGAGGAAAAGAGAGGAAGCCATCTTACCTGAGGAGACGGTGACCAGGGTGCCCTGGCCCCAGTAGTAGAAGTCATCACATTGCCATGGGCCCTGTTAGGCAGCGTACAAAAACTGGACCCCGCCCAGCCTCTGGCCACCATGGAAAGCCCTGCCTTCTCAGGTGCCCATACCTCTGACACATAGTCCATTGTGCCTTCTAGAGCACAGGTCTCCTGTCCCAGACTAAAGGCCTTCTGCAGAGCAACGACCCCAGTGGCCTCAGGAGCAGCCTCCTGGGGATTCCCGAGGGCCCCACACGGAGCAACGACTCTCTGGAAAGGTCTTCCCCAGCCCCACAGCAGAGGCAGATAGAGGAAGCCATCTTACCTTGGGAGACAGTGACCAGGGTCCCCTGGCCCCAGGGATCAAAAGCATTGCACAGGGACACATTCCCTGGTTAACCCCAGACATAAACTTGCCTATGGCCACAAGGGCCTCAGAGATGCAGGGCAGCAGGCAAGGGAGTCATTAGCAGGGAAGACAGTGACCAGGGCTCCCTGGCCACAGTGCTGGAGGTCACCAGCAGCACCGCCTCCTCCCTGCAGCTTCCCCCTCTCAAAATGCACCTCTTCTTTCTGTCCCACCTCTGACACAGAGCACTGCTCCTGGCTTGGCACACCTGAGTCCCCCAACCCTGGAAGCATGCCAGACTCACCTGAGTAGATGGTGACCAGGTGCCCTGGCCCCAGTGCTGCAAGTAAGCAGAGGCACAGAGTGGGCCCTGAGGTGCAGCCTCAGACACTCCTGAAGCTGAGGTCCTCAGGGAGCCCAGGGAGCTGCACACTCTGCTCTCCACTTGGGGACAGTCCCACTGGTGTCCCTGGCAGGTGTCCTCTGGACTCAGTCCCCAGGTCTGGGTCTGGACATCCTCCCTGATACCTGGCTTGCTTTGGCCCCACAGGCCACACTTCCCTGATCGCCCTGCCACCGATGCCACCCCTCCCCTGTCCCTTGGCCTGGAAAGCATCCCCATTGCAGGCTCCTACCCAACCCCCCTGTGCACCTGGCACTGAGCCCTGGGGGACAGCCACAGCTGCCCTGGGGACTCTGACCAGGTTTTTGTAGAGTTGTCAATCACTGTGGTCCCAGTTGCCGCTGTGGTTCCTGGCTCAGCCAAAACCCCGAGGCTGTAGTGGGGGGCAGGTTGGTGGAGGCTGATGCCCCACTGAGGCCAGGTGGGTGGGCGGGCCACAGAGCAGAGGAGGTCCCAGCACCCAGGGCTGCATTTCCCTTTTCTTTAGAAATAACAGCTGATCCAACGCTATGTCTGAGGCCCTCTCATGTACCTGCTCTGGCCCCCAAATTTGAGATGTTCTTAGCTGGAGAAAGCTCTCAAGCCAGGTTATGGGGGGCTGGTGGAACCCCCAGTCCATCGCTGACCTGTAACATAGCCCCATGGGTCTGTCAGGGTCTCAGCCCGAGAGGCTGCTTTCTCTCTATCCACATCTGAGGTATGGATTACATCTCGTTAATTCTACTTGTTCATTGTTCCCTGCAGGTGTGGGCCCCCTGGTCTCCACAAGGACAGGTTCCCTCCAGGTCCCCTGGGGCTGCTGGCCCTTGGGGAAAGGTCTCAGAGGTAGGCAGTGCAAGGGGTGGGGCAATAGTCTAAGGGAGAGGGTCTCCCTTCCCCACACCAGTCTGGCTGCTCTCCTCTGACTCGGACTATGGAGATGAGGATGGTGGCCTGCATCCACACCTGTCAGACCTGGGGCTGGTGCCAGGATTCAGAGGGGCACCAAGTGTGGGCCTTTGGGGAAGTAGATGCACATGGGTTCCCTTGGGCCAGGTGTCAACCTGGCAGGTGTGCTCAGGGACAGGCTACTGCTGGGGGAGGTGGTCATAGATGCAGCTTCAGGACCTTGAGGACTGGCAGGGTGTGAGGGTACCCTGAACACTGGCTGGGGCACGGTGAGTGCCCGGCATGTTGAGAAGTCTGCGTGAGTGTGAGTGTAAGCATGTGAGTGTACGTTTGTGCACCCGTGTGTGTGTTACAGGGTGCAGCCCAGAGGGGGTCCCTAAATAGTGATTTGGAAGGGGTCCAGAACTCAAGTGTCCAGGAAATATTAGAAAGATGTAAAGGGTGTCCTCCCCCCTCCCCCCACAGGTGTGAGTTGGGGGAAGGGACACATGGAGCAGGGACATGCATGGCTGCATTGTACAGCAACAGCTTTGCAGCTAACCTCTGACATGGTCATTTAACATATCTATAACCTTTAACTGGTTGCATAGATATGCTAAATAGCTGTGACTATGCTTGGAGCTAGGGGAATGGAAGGGACTTCCACCCAAGATGTAACAGGGTGCAGGTCCCTCAAGTTACAGCGCCTGTAGGGGGGCAGGTCCCTCAAGTTACAGTGCCTGCATGAGAGCTTGGAGATTGGCTCCATGACATGGGGCCACACCTGCCCATACTCACCATGGCAGCCCAGTAAACTTGAAATAATACAGGAATGCTGGCAGGTGTAACTGATTGTAGGAGGAGTTGGAAATGGAGGTACAGAGGAAGACTGGTGCGGGGATTTAAACCCCGACTTGGCAGCCATTGCAAGGAGGTACCACACAGTTTTGCCAGAGTGGGGACCCCTGCAGCTTTGGTAGAAGAGGACCACACATCTTTGGGTGCTCCCTTTGGCTGCATGGCCTGGGAAGCAGGAGAGACCACCTGGGAGAAGGGTGAAAGAACTCTTGACGGTAGGCCATGAGAAGGTGTCACATGGCTTTGGATTAATTGGAGATCCTGCCTGGATGGCAACACAGCTGACAGTGTCAGAAGCCTGAATCATGGATGTTTGCTTCTTTTTCTGAGTTATGGTACCCTGAAATTGGGCAGGGGGTGAAGGAAGCACTGTGGGCGTCTGTAGGTATCCTAAAGTACTTTGATATTTCAATGAAGACATTAGGTCACTACTTTAACTCTGTATAGCTTTAAATAAACATTTCCTTTATTTTTCAAAGATCTCTGGTATTGAAAGATGTCTTTCCTCTGGCGGCAGATGATCAAACCTAGTGGGGAGTCCTTTCAGTAACAGTATATCGTACCCCCCTTGGCCCTGTTCTGTAACATATGTGCATGTGTGCATGTGTGCATGAGTATGTGCCAGTACATGTGTAACTCCAGGCCGAGGAACAGCTGAGTGAAGACCCAGAGGCTGGCCATGTGCCTGGAGTACTGAGCTGCTTTGAGGTGGCTGCATTCAAAGGTGCCCTGAGGGCCCAGAGGAGAGGCTGAGCATGTGGGGGGGCTTGCTCTAGAAGGTTTCTCCTGGTGCAGTGTGGATGTATTGGGGTGTGAAGGGCAGGAGGTCTGGGTGCTGACTGAGGGTTAGGGAGCCCATGGGGATGGTGAGAAGAGCCACAGGGGCTCCCACAGTGGCAGGTGGAGCAGGGTCTCTGGGTCGTACTCCCAGGATGCTGTCCCTGGGTCTTGAGAGATGGGGAGATGCCCCTGGGGTTGGGGCTGCAGACAGAATGAGGGACACATGCTCAGAAGTGGGGGAGAGAAGATCAAGGCGTGGGTTACAGCCTGATGGCTCCTCCCTCCCTTGCCTTAGGTGGTGATAGGGGAGGGTCAGGCCTATCCTCTCCTCCTAGGCTAGGGTCCTGCTCCCTGGGGGAGCATTGGTGTCCCAGGCTGCCCTCCAGGCCTCATTTTGATGTGAGAGGAGCTTATAGCTCACAGTAGGGCTTCCTCTAGCTCCCAGCCCCTCCCTGGAGGCTCTTCTTGCTGCAGTCTCTGCTCTGGGGCCTCCTGTCTCCCTTTCAGGGAACAGGGGCTGTGGCACCCCAGCCCCTACAGGAAGCACCTGCTCTGGCTCTTCAGACTTCTGGTTCCTGACTGGGGAAGGGAAATGCCCACTATGCCCTGCCAGCCCCTTCCTTCCAGCTGATCCCCAGTCCCCAGTCCTTGCCCCTATCCCCACTCATCTCCTAGTCCCCATCTGCAGCCTCTACCCCCAACCCCAACCCCTATTCCCCACCCCCAACCCCCAGCTTTAGTCCCAGCCTCAGTTGCCAGCCCCATCCCCCATTCCCCAACCGCCAGCTCCAGAGGACCCCATTCAGCTCTTGCACACATGTGTCCTATAGGGTCCCTGCACATGACAGGAGCCAGCCTTGGAAGATCTCTCTGAGCTTTCCAGAGGAATCTCCTGCCTGCCCTCCCTGCCTGGCAGTGCTGTGCATAGCTGGGGTCAGGACAGCTGTTGTGGGTCCAGGGCCTACAGACCATGTGGAAGGCTGGACTCCTTCTGTAGTTGCCCCACAGCCCAGTCTAGGAGGCCTCCTCTGCTCCCACCTGTCATGACGCGGCCACCAGCTGGCAGTGATCACAGAATGCTGTGGATGGCTCGTCAAAACACTAGAAAAACACTGAGACAACGAAGTCCTGTGGGGAAATAGGGCCAGAACGGCCACTCTCTCTAGTGGAGAGTGCCTCGTTCTCCCACCCGAGCAGGCTTTTATTGGATTCATTTACAAAGGAATTCAGGTAAAGCTCATTACTCATTTCCAGGAAGTAAGGATCAAACAATAGATAACAAGGAACTCTGAGGGCCTATTTTGAGTCAGGGTCAGATAGCTAAAGAGCTGTAAAATATTGAGGAACAAACTTACTTCTTGCTTGGGCCCTTATCAGTTAATTGAGAGCATTCTAAACAAAGCAGGTTTCACAGGATTTTACATATTCTTTCTTAGGCCTGATCACCCAGGGAAACCGCCCCCCCTTTCCAGCACAGGGCCGCACCACCCTCTGTCATTGTTTCAGGCTTAGGTGGAGCAAGGGAAGTAAGGCAGCCAAGAGATTAGGAGATTTTCTCTCAGACAATGAGGACTCAGGCTATGTCAAAGCTGAGGGGCAGGGGTCCATCACCCCCTTTTGCTGTAGCCCCCAAAGTCCTTCCTTGGTGGATTCCCACATGATCGTGCCTGTCTTAGGTCGTTCCCCCCTTGGTGAATCTTATCCGTCATTGGCTAACCGACAAAGCACTGGGGGCCAGTTATGGATGAAGTAGCAGAAGCAGCACTCCTGCCAGGGAGATAAGCTTATCTCCTTGGTGGCTTAAGGTTCCAAGGTTGTTCCCTCAGTCTTAGCCTTGACGGGGGTTACAGCTTCTGAATAGTAGCTGGGCAAGGTGGTTCCCAGAACTGTCATAAGCACGTGTCAAGGGAAGGACAGGGGCTACAGCATGTGCCTAAGTGGGTGCCAGGCATGGCATCTGAATGGGTGCACTGGGATGGCCTGGGGTGAGCCATAACTGAGTCCACCAGTGATGCTGAGCCAGCCTTCTGGCCTCTGCTCACAGTTGTTGCTTCATGGGGGACCTTCCTCCTCCAGAGAAGGTGACTGGGAAGATGTCTCCTGGCTTTGCTGTTTTGAGCAGGACTTGTAGCCAAGCTGAGTGCCAAACTTCTGAGGGCAGGAGAAGAGGGTGCCTTGGTCACTTATCTCCCTTGTTAGGGAACATCCATACAGTAGCTTCTGAAAACAGTCAGTGAGCTGGCAGTGGCTCTCTGGTTGACCTGATAACCCGATGTCCAAGCCAGAGTGGGAGGTCATCAGGTCAGAGGCAATGGGAGGTGGGAGGGCAACACTCACTCTGCTCCTTGAACTTTGGATCCTGAAGCCCAGCAGGTGGAGCCCACAGAGATGATGCCTGGTCTCTCTGCCTGGGTGACCAGGAGGGCGGGTCTTGTGGAAGGACAGGGAAGGTGCAGATGGTGAACCCAGTGGCTGCCTCGGCCTTCAAGGCCCACAGTGTCATGGTGCCTTGTGAACCCATCGCAGCCAGGGCATCCTTTCCCAAGATCTGGCTAGTGGCCCACCAGATGGACAGAGTGCAGGCAAGCTTTGACAGGCAAACACCTCTAATGGCTTCTGAAGGCCTCCATCAGCGGGGGTGGTCCTTTATTTGGGAAGAGCCAACATGCAAGGGGAAGAAGACTTCCACTTCCTCAGGTCAGAAGCAACTCAAGTGCACATGGCTGCTGTGTCAGATAAATCAATGGCTGTGGGAACTTGACCAAAGGAAAGAAAGGGATGAGAAACAGAATGTCCCTCCTCTAATACCTGATGACATGAGCCAAAAAGAGTAAAAGCCAGAAAACAAGTTAACAGACAAATAAGAGAGTCACAAGGGAGAGCCACAAGTCACAAGTCACACTAACTTTCCATGGACAGTCAAAGAAAGAACCTGGCATCTCCTGGCATACAGCCATCCAACCCATGGCCCAGGGGAGGCAGCATGGCTCACAAGTCCTGAGAAGCTTCACCTGCTCCCCATGTTCCTGAGAGAAGGGCACTGACCAGAGGGTGCTCATCATTCTTACAGGTGGGAGCAACCTCAGGGGTCAGTGCCAGAGGCCTGGGCAGCAGCAGGGCAGCAAAGGTGATGTGTGTCTTCTTGTGGGAGCGGGAGGCTAGTAGGAACGTGCTCAGCAGCCGAGGGTATGGGTGGTGGGTCGGTGTCTCTGGAGAACTTGGTCACTCCATTGTGGTTGGACAGTGGCTGCTGTGGGGAGAGCAAATGCCCCCTCCCCCATTGCCCATCTGGTTTGGCACAAGACAGGAAGCCCAGCTGCATCTCCTGGGCAGAGTGATGCCTCCCCACGGTGGGTTTCAGTGATGGAAATGGGAGCTCCCTGGTTCAAATCATGACAGTGGGACATACCTGTCCCCTCAGTGCAATGACATGAACATTCACCAAAGTCTCAGACATCATGGCACTGCCTTCACAGATGCCACCAAATTCAAAATGGCACCAGGCCCACGTGTGCAGGGTAGGGCTGACCTATTGGTCATGGAGGAGGAGGGCAGGCCATGGAGAAAGGAGAGGAAGTGGAGGGGAAACAGGGAGAGAGGTAAGGACATGAGGGAGGGCTTGAGGAGGGCAAAGGTACAGATCGAGGGTCACGATGCTACAGAGAACAAGCTGGGAGGAGAAAAGGGTGGGCAATTCTGGAGAAGAGGAGTGGGTGCTGATGAGCCCAGATGTTGGCCTGGGAGAGGAGACTGAAGAAAGAGAAGGACAGGTCTTGTGGAAGAAGGCCAAAGATGCAAGCGTGTCCACACAGGTGACAGATGTGAGGGAGAGGATGGACCTTCCACAGATGAGGAGTGGGCTCAGGAGGAGGGCAAGCGCTCATGGTGTGGTGTTACGAGTGTGAGTGTGTGAGTCACTCTGAGGCTGAAGCATGCAGGGCAGCTGAGCTCTTGCATAGGAGGGAAGAGGGAGCAGGAAGTCTGCCCAGGCCTCTTGGAGTGGGCACCGGGGGCACTGCCAAGGGCATTTGGGCCAGGTGCTGATATGGCCTGGAGGGAGGCTGGGGGATTGGTGGGGGCTGGCGTCTATGCAGCATCCTCACTGCCACACGTCTGTCCCAGTAGAGCAGTTTGATCAGAGGGAGAGGCTTTCTTGTCCAGGGCCATCAAGGGCTGGGATAGGCTGCATGAAGGACCTTCTGGGGTCCAGCACCTCCTCGATCGGCCCCAGGGCCAGTGGCATCTGCATTGCCTGGATCACTAGCAGAACCTCTGTGTCTGAAACTGAAGAGGATTATGCGCATTGAAGCATGACAATGCTGACTTCAGGGACCAGAAGGAGGGTCTTTTGTCTCCTGGTCTTGTTTGTGTCTGCAGAGCCCCTGCTCTGCTGGGGGCTGCTCCTGGCTGAGAGCAGGTTCCTGAGACCAGGCCCAGTGGGGGTGCCCATCTGTGCCTCAGGGTCCCTGTGCACACCATTTACCCCCAGCATCTGGGATCTTGACTCCAGCTGGTTCTGCATCCCATGCAGGTTTCCAGGGACCCTCCAGTGCAGAAGCAGCAGTCCTAGTGCTTCTTTCCTTCCATTTGCAGCTGAAAGTGCTGCCGCCTCCAGGAAGTCACCCTGACTGACCCCAGACCAGATTGGGCCAGGCAACCCACTCTCCATGCCCTGGCCTCCATCTCCCGTCATGTGGTCACACCAGGGTCCCTGCACATGCCCCTGATGAGTCACTGAGTGAGTGGATGAAGTCTTGTGGCATTGAGAGTGGATAAAAAATCTACTGTTGACCAGAGGAAGGGAATTGTAGACACACCCTCTCAGGGCAACCCTAGCTTTATGTTAAAAGGGTTTGAAACCTCTCCCAGGCTCTGTGGGGGGAGGGGTGGGCAGGCTGGCAGGAAATGGCTCTCAGGGTTAGTGGTTTGGAGACTGGAGCTGGCCTGGAGCTTATCTGCTTCCTGCATGCTGGGCAGCCAGGCCCTCTCAGTGTGTAGGATGCTGCTGGAGAACAGGCTGCCTGGGGGCTCCTCTGTCCCTCAGGA